>CM035167.1:92827951-92910174 GCA_020205615.1 Panax quinquefolius | reverse complement strand
AAGAATTTCACCAAGTATAGGGTAGCCGGCATTATGTCTGGTTATTCAATGAGAATAAGAAAGAATGGAATAACGAAGTTCTCTTCATAGATAAGAAAGAAATAATACTCCCTACCTTTAGAAAAAGCGGATCTTTGGAATAGTGAGGGTAGCGAGACTTCTCTTCTTCTTTCTATAATTTCTCTCTCATAATAATCGCTCTAAAGCTTTTGTGAATTGGTGAGAAATGGAGGAAGAATGAAGCTTATTTATAGAAAATATAGTTTCCGATAATTGCACGTTTTGGGGCTCGAAAAAATTTTAGTACAATACCTCCGACTTTTCCTTTATTTTTAATTTAGTCGTGGAAGTATTATCAAACTTGCACCACCTCCCTAATAGTAAATAATGTGATTCAATAGTAAATTGTGTGAATCAATAGTTCTGAACATGTGAAAATCTGAATTACAAGGTATAGTACCTCTATACATACCTCCATTTTTAACTTAGTCATTACAAGTATTATCAATCTTGCACCAACTCCCTAATAGTAACAAGAATGTCAAACAACGATATACACATGTGAACAAATAGTTATAATCATGTGAAATAATAGCAATCAATTGCTCATTTATCCAGGTTAAATACCCGATTAGTCGATATAACCTCCAGGGCATCAATTATTATCGAAATAATTGTGATTTTCACTAACACAAATAATTCCAACACAATGAAACCATTTTATCAAAAATATAAATTTTAAAATTTTGAAGTTTGACTTTTCCCAAAAAAGTCAGCGGTTGACTTTGACCAAATAGTGAATTAGAAAATTTTGTGTTTATAGTATTTTACTAATTTCGTCGTTCAGGACTCAAATATCACGTCGGCGTCTCCAAATTCAACTCAGAACACAACTTGATTTTAATAACATTTCATCATTAATATTATAACTCACAATATTTATCAACCAAGTGGTTCCCGGGAAGAGGGGCTTTCGAGTAAGGATTTCTCCTATTGGTAGCATGATTGGGTACCAAACCTCTCCTTGACGAACTTACAGACATTGTAAATATTTCAATTTAATAATATGAATAACTTTGTCGTCTCAATTATTGATTTAATAAAATAACATATTATGCGGATGATACTATAACAATAATCGAATCAATAATATGAGAGATATGATCACGACAATTCTTTGTAGCTATAATTGAGTATAAGCGAGTGACTTCTCACATAAGCATCGATAATCGATCTTGAGTGTGCTTCTTGTCAACCACAGCGTATTCTTTGTACTTTACTACTAGGGTAGTTCAGCAGTTAACGGTAAAACTTCCTACGTAGTTATTTTCATAAAAGTATTTTTGTCGTTTTCTCGATCGACAATAATGAATTACATTGTGGGGTCCACCAATGATTGTGTGGTTGTACGAATATTCCTGTTAAAAAGCGAATATTCCACGACCCGATCAAATATTATATAACAACTTGCGTACTTTGCAAAATTTGTAAATATTACCTACAACTATAACATTATATCAAATCCACACCATAATATTCAAAAATATATTTTGAGAAAATTTAATCTTTATTCAAAAGTTGGGGTCTTCACATAGCAATTTGGAAATATTAACAATGGAGTGAATGAGGCCAGTGGAACACCTTTAATCACCACCCGGGGCGAGGTAACAGAAGGCAATATTCCTCCTATAAACAACACTCACAACAAATGATGATGAATGATGGGATGTTTAGAAGCTTTTTGCGGTTCATGCAAAATCAGAATGAGGAGACTCGTGTGTACAAAATATGGGTGGAAATGATAACAATCGCTTAATTTATCACATTGAAGCAGTTCAAAGTTGGGACCACGAAATTTGCGAGAAAGCGGATCGATCAAGGAGGAAACATGGGTCAAACAAATTACAAGGATATTCGATGTCTTGGGATGCAGAGAACAGAAGGTTCCATTTGCCACCTTTATGTTCAGCGGTGAGGTAGATTCTTGGTGGGAATCTGTGAGCGTACCCGACCTCACTTTTCTCGACATGTCTTGGGAAATATTTGAAACTATTTAATGACAAGTACTTTCACAGAAAGTATTAAATCATATGAAGGAGGTGGAGTTTATCGATTGGAACAAAAACAACATGGCCGGTGTCCCGATGCGAGGTGAATTTTGCGAGTTATCGGTTTTGCACCTCGTTTGGTTGAGAATGAGGAGCGAATGGCGAGGATGTTTACGAGAGGTCAAAACCAGAGATTGAATGATATCTTATCTCTCATAAATTTTCTTTATATTCAGATGTTATAATTGGGGCTCAAATATTAGGCGAGATAATGAGTATGTTCAACGAGGACCACACGAGAATTAAATGCACGGTGGCGGCGATCATCGAACAATGAAAACCGGCGAGGGAGGAAAACATTCGGACAAAAGCGGTAACCACTCTGGTGGTAATCGTGGTAGTGAAAATAGAAAGAAGCGAGTCGGGAGGAGATTTCAAAGAAGAGAAGGTACAACAATGACAACATAAAGGCGTCGACCTGAACTTGACTATTTCTGGGAGGAGAACAAGCACTTCGGTCGTTTGTTATAAATCTTGGGAAGAGGGACACATCATTAAGCGCCCACAACAATCGAAGGTGTGTTATAATTGTGGAAAGGAAGGTCATATAGCTAGAATTGTCTAATTGCGAGACCAAGTTCAACGGAGATGGTGACTCAAAAGGCTATCGGAAAAGTCGAAAATCGGTGGTTCTGGAAGGGCGTTTGTCGTGGCCCACACAAATCACGAGGAACCCAAGCGAGGGTGATCACGGGTAAGCTAATCATAAACTCTTGCGAAGTTTATACCTTATTGAATCATGTTCTACCCATTCTTTTATCTCTCTACTTGTGCTCAGCGTTTAAACTTGACTCAGGAGAAATTAGACCTTGACTTATCTGTTGAGACTCAGATTATGAGAAACTTTTATTACATCTACTAGTTATAAATCTTGCTTGATTCAAGTTGGTACCATCACATTACCTGTAGGTCTTATTTAGTTGAAAATTCTTGCATTTGATGTGATTTTAGGGATTGATTGGTTAACCACGCATCATCTTAAAATTGATTATTTTAAATAAGGTTGTTAGTTTTTCATATTCTTAACTTGACCTATTATGCGAATTCAAACAACCAAACCATTAAAGTCGATCATTGTCATATCAATCCCAGTAAAGCTATTCATTTATTGAAAAAATGGATGTCAAGCTTTCTTAGCCCATATCACGGACTTGAACAAAAACACGTCGATTTGAATAATATTTACATTGTTAGTGAATTTCACGATGTATTTTTACGAAGAACTTCCGGTCTACCTCCGAGCGTGAAGTTGAATTCTTTATTGACCTTGAACTGGTACAAAGCCCATTTCTAAAACCGCATATCGAGATGGTTCTATTGAACTTCAAAAGTTAAAGGTCCAACTCTTTGGAGTTGTTGGACATCGGTTTTATTAAATCTAGTACATCTTCTTGGGGTGCTCTGTTTTTTATTAAATAAAGAAGAAAAGATGGTAGTATGCGACTTTGTATCGACTACAAGGAATTGAACCATGTCACTTATCAAGAATAGGTATTAGATTTACCTCGCATTGATGACTTTGTTTGACCCGGTTGTAAGGAGCACAATTTTTTCAAAGATCGATCTTCTTTACGGATATCATCATTGAAGATTAAAATTGAGGATATTCAAGGCGCCTTGAGAACTCGATGCAGGCATTATGAATTCTTAGACATGTCTTTTGGATTGACTAATGCTCCTAGCGCTTTCATGGATATGATGAACCGTGTGTTTAAAGAATATTTGGATCGATTCATTGTTGTCTTTATTGATGACATTCTCATCTATTCCAAAAGCCGTGAAGATCATGAGCACCATTTGAAGCTTGTACTTCAAAACCCGTGATAACAAGCTATATGCAAGTTGAAGAAATCTGAGTTACGGCGAGGAAGTAGCATTCCTTGGGCATGTGGTGTCAAAACATGGATATCATCCACTGGCGAAAATTGAAGCAATCTGAAGTTAGAACAGCAGTTGAGTCGGTGGCCGAGATGCAGTAACTTTACGGGCTTAGTTTGGTTATTATCGGAGATTATTGGAAGGATTTTCTTGAATCTCTACTCCATTAGCTAGCGACTCTAAGTAAAAGATATAAAATTCGATTGGGCGAGTTGGCACTGTTACGACAATACCATCTGGTTTGGATGGATTTTTATCTCTGATGATGCTTCGAGCAAAGGTTAGGATGTGTTCTCATGTAACATGGGAAAAGTCATAGCCTATGCCTCATGACAACTCAAAGAATATAAGAGGAATTATCCTACTCGTGATTTGGAGTTAGCGGCGATCGTTTCGCGTTGAAGATGGAAGACACTACATATGGGAAGAAAGTGGAGATCTATCTGAGATCATAAAAGCCTCAAAATTTCTTCATCCAAAGGAACTCGACATACGGCAATGAGCGTTGGCTCGAGTTGTTGAAAGATTACTGAACATACCATCGAATACCATCTTGGAAAAGCAAGCGTGGTAGGCGTAACGCATTGAGTAGAAGATCATATGAGGGTACTAGTGCTGATGTTGTTAACCTGAAGGCCCATTTTGTATGACTTACAAAGGATGGAGATAGAGGTAAAGGCTCAGTATCCACGTGATGATATCAAACATACGAGTAAAATCGACTTTAATCGATAAAGTTAAAGTTGTTCAAGCTACGGACATGGAGTGATCGTATGAAGAAGAAAGTGCAAGAAGGTGTAATTCGAAGCAAGAATCGATGAAGAAGGAATACTTTGAGTCGACTCCGGACTTTGTGTTCTAACGATTACGACTTGAATCATAGAATCATGATGGAGGCACACAACTTTGCAGTTTTAATCCATCTTGGGAGTACCAAAATGTATCATGATCTTGACATACATTTTGGTGGAGCAATATGAAGAGAGAGATCGCGGAGTTTATCTCGAAGTGTTTAACTTGTCGGCGTGTAAGGTGGAGCATCGAGTGCCAAGGGGTCCATTGCAACCACTTGAGATTACGAAATGGAAGTGGGAACGCATTACTATAGATTTTGTTATGGGTCTTTCCAAGGTTTCTCAAGGCATAGATGCGATTTGGGTTATTGTTGATAGATTAACTAAGTCTGCTCATTTCTTGCCTATACGGGAGACTTATTCCCTTGAACGACTTGCTCGTATATGCGTGAATGAGATTGTGATATTGCATGGCATGCCGATTTCCATATTTTCGGATCGTGACCCAAGATTCACTTCACGATTGATTAATAGTATACCATCCTCAAGCAGACGGACAATCGAGAGGATTATTCAAACTCTTAAAGATCTATTAAGACTACGTGTCCTAGATTTCAAAGGAGTTGGGATAAGTACCTACCATTGGTGGAATTCTCCTATAACAACATTATCGAGCAAGTATAGGTGTGGCTCCATTGAAGCGTTGTATGGAAGAAAATGTCGTTCTCGGTATCTTTGGGACGGCGTGGGTGAAGCTAACGTTGTTGGGACCGAGTTGATACGCATAACTACGAAAAAGATCAAACAATTGACAGCGTATACAAATGGCACGCGAGATTGACAAAAGAGTTATCTGAGATCTTCATCGAAAGGGCGTGGAATTTAATATTGGGGATCATGTATTGTTATGTATTGCTCCATGCATGGAAGGGAGTTACAAGATTTGGGAAGAGAGAAAAGCTCAATCAAGATTTGTTGGTCTATTTGAGATTCTTGACCGAATAGGAAATGTGGCCTATAGACTTGCATTACCTCAAGCGTGTCTCGTGTTCATAATGTTTTTCACATATCTATGCTTCGTAAATATGTTAAAGACCGAACCACATTATTGAGTTAGAACTGGGCGAGATAGCCAGAAGATTTAAAAATGCGAGGAGAGTACATGTTAAGATCTTGGATAGGAAAGAGCATGTCCCTACGCACGAAAGGTTATACTACAAGTTAAAGTTTTGTGGAGGAACCGTGCTTATTGAAGAAATTACACAGGAGTTGGAATCGAAAATGAAAGCGAGGTATCCTCACCTTTTGAAACACCAGAATGCGTCGTCGATTTCGAGAACTAAATTTCATAAGGAGGGGAGGTTGTAAGACCCCAACTTTTTATAAATAAATTCAAATTTCCTCTATTTATTATTGTGAATAATAAAGTGTTAATTTGATATAATGCTTCGGTTATGGGTGAAATGTGCAAATTTTGCAAAATAAGCAAGTGGTTATAAAATATTCATTGTTGTCGGGGAATATTCATTTGGTGGTGGAATATTCTTGATGTCGGAAATATTCTTCTGACGGTAGCGACCATTTGTAGGCCCCATAACGAAAAATGGTTGAATGAAGAAAAGCGAAAAATTTGAGTTTTTATAAATAAGAGGCGTAGTTATTCAGCTAACAACTTTGGAATATCGGTGGTTAAAATCACGAGGGAATACTGGCGTGGTTTGCACGAGTATTTTTTTAATTATTGATTCTTACGTAAGAAGGCACTACTCGATAATTATTCACGATAATTCTTGTCCAATATTTTATTTTATTGATTCAATAATTCTTTGCGTTAATATTTTATATTATTGTTGTTTCAATAATTGTCATTTCACAGTATCTCAATTATCATATCAATAATTTATATTATTTGAATAATATTGTTAGATAGCATTATTGGCAATGTCTAAGGAAGTTCTGTCTAGGAAAGGGGTTTGGTCACCTAATTGTGTGCCAATAAGAAGATATCCTTATCAGAAAGCCCCATCTTTCCTAAGAACGATCTGGTTGTCATAATTGTGATTCTGTAATATTATTTGTGAATAATTAGTTATTGATTTATATGATAAGGAAATATTTATTTTATGTGAATATAAAAGATGGATATATTTATTTTATGTGGTTATAAATGAAGGAATAAATGCTGAGGTGTTTTATCAGTATTTTGTCAGAATAGAGGTGTTGAAAATCGTCCGTATATGGGTTTCGGATATTTTCTATTTGGAATTTGGAAAAACTTAAAGTTACAAAGTTGTAGAGAATTTAATTTCCTATGGAATTGACATAAAATTCGTATTTTTCTGATAAAAGGGATATTTATTATGAATTATTGAAGTTTCGAAACTTAAATATTTTTATTAAAATTGTGGGTGGGACCCACTTTTGTTTTTCAAACATGTGGGCTGCTGAAATTTTTCCAAGATGGCTGGCTTTGATGTTTCAAAGGAGGTGGGCGTAAAATGAAGAAAATAAAATATTATTATTTTATTATTTAGTCTAACTTTTGGCGTTCTAGCATTTTCATAAATAGGGTGCTTAGTTAGAATTGAAAATCGAGACCCGAAATAAGTTTTTTCTCTCTACATACATTATCGGCGTATTTTGTGAGTATTTAGATACTTTTGTGAGTTCTTTATTCGATCTGCAAGTTTCCTTGATCTTATCTGAGATATTCGATCGAAGTATTGTTATTAAAGGGTAAGGGATGTTATTTTCTTCATAATGATGTTATTCTTTCAATATCATTATACTGAAAGATTGGTATGGATTTTATTGTGGAATTTCTACCATTTTATGTAGGGGTTACTATTCACGTATACGACATTATTCACGTATACGGCACTATTCACGAATACAGCACTATTCACCGAAAAAATAAATTTTTCTTCTTTTTGTCCAAGATGTCAATTATGGTTACTATCTTTGATTGTATCCATGTTTTGATCTTTATTTTTGAATTCTGCTTCACAATTGGTTATTGTGGAGTATTATTGAACTTGGATAAACTGTAATATGAATCCCTAATATTTGTTCTTTTATCTCACTGGAGTCGTTTTCTTTAAGATATTTTTCATCAATCTCAGTCCTAAATGATGATATAACTGAATATCTTTGGCCTGTAGTGCAAAGATGAATGATTAACTGATGAATATCTTTGACCCGTAGTGCAAAGATGAACAGGTGTTGAGATAAACATGACCAACTGGTGATACAAATGAATATCTTTGGCCTGTAGTGCAAAGATGAATATTTGATTCAAGATGTATATTGATTGATATTACAGGGATAAAATATTGATAATGGACTTTTAAATCTTAGAAGATAGTAGAATTCATTCTCTACTTAACTCTTCTTATGGATTGTTGTTTCCGCTGCAGTTGTTGATCTAAAACTTGTTGTCTATTATATTTTATCAGATTTTTCCTTGTTGAAGACTAATGATAATTTGTTGTATATTATCTTAGTCATAATATTCTTTACTGGGCTAGTTGAGCTCACCCTTTTTCCTTTTTGTTCCATTGTTCTTCTCAGGAGTAGAGAATTTAGCAGGAACTAGCCGGGGTATGGAGTGATGATTTAAGATAGTTGTTTTACTAGTCTTCACTATTTTGTGAAATAGTGTATCAATAATTATAATGAGGACTCCTTTTGAGTTTGTATACTATCTATTAGACAATATTTGTATTCAAACTCACGATATATGTGTTATCGTATTTTGCCGCGATAATTGTATTCACCAAAGTTGTATTTATTTCTATACCATGTATTTGTGATTTCGAGAATAGGTGAGGTATACCTATTTTGGGGGCGTCACACATACCTTTAATAACTCACAAGGTTTGCATCGATAATTTGCATCAAATAACTTAATAATTAAATGTGTTTAATATCTTTACTCTTATAATTTTCCTTGCCTCTGTCTTTCCTCGAACATTCGTCTTAATCGAAAATGTTATCATGATATAACAAGAGTGAACAACTACATTGCTCAGCAAGTTTAAATATAAAATGGATATATCATGATTGAAAATGAATAAGCTTTTAAGTTTTCAACAAGGTATAATAATTGTGAAAAAAGCATTAATCAAAATTTCAATAATTGAATGATTGGATCAATAATGCTCGATGGTCAACAACGAGCATGTACAAATTTAACTGAACCTTATGGTAATAAAGGTGATCAGTCTTTCATACCTGATGAACATATACAACATGCACTAAGTGCGAATCAATAATCAAATATGTGGAATAATTATCAATAATTAATCCACTAGCATGTTTGAAACATAATAACTCGAATTTGAGTTAGGAGACTTATTGATCTTTCAATCAGCATATCATATCTCATCTCAGAATATAACTATTCTTAAAATAAATTATCTAACACTTAGCCACATAGTTAAACATTAGATAAATCCTTAACTTAATAATATTATAAATCTTTTGATAATATTTTAAATCACTTTACTTCATCATCTTAAAACTTACATCTAATATTCTTAATCACTTAATAATAGTTTATTAATTTAATAATAATCACTTCATAATATCTTAATCATTTCCAAATATTATTAATCATTAAAGAATATTTTATTCATTTATAAATATTATTAATCATTTAATTATATTTTAATCATTTAATAGTATTGAACTCAACTTCTTAATATCATTAATTATTTAATAATATTTCACTCATTATATAATATTATTAATCATTTAATAATATTTTAATTTAACATTAATCTAATATTATTAATCATTTAATAATATTTTAATTTAACTTTAATCTAATATTATTAATCATTTAATAATATTTTAATTTAACATTAATATAATATTATTAATCATATAATAATATTTTAATTTAACATTAATCTAATATTATTAATCATTTAATAATATTTTAATTCTAAATATTATTAATTACTTAATAATATTATAATATAATATTAATAATCCTTTAATAATATTTTAATCATTAATTAAACTTATAAACAATTGATTTTCATTGTTTACCCTTTACTAATTCATTTATTTAATAAACTTAAAATGCCATAATTATAATATTTTATCAAAAATGACCAAACTTCCCTCTACAAATCTAATTGTCTCATATCAAGGGTCTTTGGTCCAAAAATTTACGTTTTTACCCTTTTTAACATTACATTACTCATTATTCACATTTATCCCTAATTCAACCATTTTCTTGAAAACTATCAAAACTGTTCCAAAAATCTTTCTTTTCTTAGATTGATAGGTTATAGCTCCCTTATGAACATATATTTTTTTCTAGAATTTTTTAAATTCGTTTACTATTTTTAAGTACTCCAAAACAGCCGAATCTTGCAACATTTTTCATAAATTGAAATCTTGTCCAAAACTTTTGAAACTGTTAGGGTATGTTCTTATCATATACATGTACTTCCTGTAAAAATTTCACAATTTTTAAAGTTAACCACAAAGAGTTATTCAACTTTACTTTTAAAATTGTACTTTCTTGTAAAATCCATCACTTTCATTCTACATATCCAAAAATAGCCATATTTGGACAGGACCTTCATAACTCATCATGTTATCATACCAAAGTTTTCTAGAATTTTAAAAGTAAAAAAGTATCTGAAATATCCCCTACAAGAAACTAGCCAGAAACTTTTCTATTTTCCAAATTTTTGTTGTTGTTTAAACGATTTGGAAAAAGCGTATGCCACGACTTGCTTTCGTTTAATATTTTTGAGTACTACCATTTGGGTTTAACAGGTATCTCATGTATCTAACATACCTCTTTGACGGATCACAAAAATTGTTTGTAGATGTCAATTGGTAAAAACCTCAAAGTGGGCTTATTTCTATGGTTTTATGGTCAAAATCGGTTTTGTGTATCTTTGGTTTTCAAACTTTTCATCACTTAAAATGATAAGATCTAGACATGAAACAACATAAAACATGTAGATCTACTACTTTAGAGTTTAAGATCATAAGTTCATTATTTTATCAAGAACGACCACAATGAAAACACTGAAACTAACTTAGGTTTGAGTTTTTTAAGACTTTATACCTTTAAGGTTTTCCTCTTCTTCTTGCTAGATGGGTGAAGCTTGATGACATGGAAGGAAAACTCCACTCTTTTCCTCTCTCCTTAACATCTGACCCCTTATCTTCTTTCTCTTTCTTTAGCTTATTTAGAGAATGAAGTAAACTTTTTTATAAAAGTGGTGGAAGCTATTTATAGCTAGAAAATAATATACATACAATCATATATATCTACACAATATCTCTCAATATCTTACAAAATCTTAGCAAATCCTTCCAAATCTCCCATGAGCTTAAATCTCTTCCATGTCTACAGCAAATCTTAGCAAATCCTTTCAAATCTCCCAAATCTTTAAAAATAAAAATCACATTTGCTTATTTCTTCTTCTTATATTCTTTGGGTACATCCCCTTCCCCCAAATGCCCCAATTTTGATTTATTTTAATTGATTTATTTACTTAATAAAATGACTTAAAAGTCTCTACACTAATTGGGCCAATTAGTTAGCCATTATCAAGTGCAAAATAGTCATTATGCCAGCAAAATGGTCATTCCACCATATCTAGGAAAATTCTTAGAAATTTTCTTCTAAGACATATTAAATCATTAGTAATTTTTTATTAAAGGGTATAATGGTTATTTGGCCATTTGCTAGGAAACTTCCTAGAAATTTTCCTCTAAGATACAAAGGTCATTAGTGAGATTCTTCAAAGGCAATTTGGTCGTTTAATCATTCGATAGGAAATTTCCTCTGAGGATACTATAGTTATTAATAATTTTCTCTTGGGGTAAAATAGTCATTTCATTATTACTAGGAAACTTCCTAGTAATTTTCTTCCAAGGGCACAAAAGTCATTAATAATTTTTTTTGGGTAATAAAGTCATTTCCCATAATTTTCTACATTTAACTCAAGTATGGTTAGTTCTACAATCATAGTTATTTTACTAATACATGTATCATTATTAGTTGGACCAAGACTTGGGATTCCACTTAGTTATTTGGGCTCTCTAATTAAAATAATTGGGCCAAATGAATTTGCATGGTCCACTCCACTCCTTTGGAATTTAAATAATTACTCATGTACATTAAATTTTATAATCCAATTAGATTTGTTTTTCTTTTTTATTTCTCTTTATATATATATATATATATATATATATATATTTATCACATCGTATTCCACACAAGTCACAAAAGTATTTAATACATGGATAAATAATTAATGTGACCTAATATTCTTATATGATTAATTTAATTAATCATTTTTCTTGCTAAAATATATATAGCACATCACTAAGTATATATGTACCTATACATATACACATTCACTTTATATTTATAAAATCTCTTCATTTTGAAATTTATTTCCTTAATAACATTTCCTCATACATTATTACATAATCTCTTTCACTATTTAATTCATATAAAATTTAAAGGTATCACAATACCTTATTCTTAATATACCTCAAGTATACATATAAATCCATTCTAAGATTTTGAATCTTTTTTGTAACCTATATTTTCTCACTTTTACTCTCTATCTTCTCATTTCTTTCATTCACATTTAATTTCTTTGCATTAATTAAAATTTCAAACCATATAGGTTTTCTTAATTTTTTTATTTATTCCTCCATTTCAAGTATAGGTTTTTATTCTTTAACGTTTAATTTAATCGTTCAAGATCTTATAAATTTTTGGTTTGTCACAATTAATCTATAATTAAGTCTTAATTATTTATCACAAAGAAAATGATAAAAATGTCATTATATTGATTATTGATGATTATTAAATAACAAGATTTTAATTAGTAGTACATTTATACATTTTAAAATATTTATCATTATCTTGATTATTGATGATTTTTTTTAAGATGAGTTTGAAATGTATTAAATTTTCCTTTAAAAATAATGGTCTTATATTTACCATTTTGGTATAGAAAATAAATAGAATAAATGTTAAATTGAGACTCGATATTACACATAAATACTTTTTAACCACATGTCATCAATTTTTGTTGGGTGTAATCTAATTAAGCCTGACATGCAAGTATCGTGTGATCAACAAGTAATATAATTATAAGTTAAATATCGTTCCCCACGAGCCAAATTCAATTTAATCTAACAATTACCCGACTTTGTATTATTTCAAATTTATTAAACTAAGCGAATTGATTGATAAGAATAATGAAAAACTAATAACAAAATAAATATCAACTAACAACCACAAATTTTACTCGGATAATGGAGAATTAAGCCTCTGACTTCACTTTATGCTTCACTCAGTTTATCATACTTCTCTTTAATCCAATTAACTATTTCAGTTCATTAATCGAGAACGCAAAAAAGTAGAATTAGTTATCTCTCGATGCACTAAACCCATATCAACTTAAATCCACGAGATGATAGAATTAAGCCAAATACTCTAATTAACTAATTCACTATATCTCTATATGAATTAAAATTAAAGAAGGTTTAAATCCCAGTTCTCGTATGATTACATGCGATGCATAGGTATATCTCTATTCTAAACATACATCATGAATTACATCAAACGCGAAATCACAAACACATGGTATTATGACCAAGTCTAAACTCATATTTCATCTCTCGAATTCATACAAGTCCACATAGAATTGGTGATCAAGTAACTTTCGAAAATTATGCACAAATCATAATAGATGAATTGAAAAATAGCTTTCTTGAATTGAAATCAAAGCATGATAATCCTTGTTACACTTAAAGATCCATTGTAGACTTAATAAGTTGAATTAGTTCATAACTAATGGAAAAAAACATTGAATAGATTAAAGAAACCATCATCTCGATTATAAAGCGGAAATTAAAGAACAAGAATAGTAATAGAACCACCATTCTCTTCACTCCAATCGTAATCTTGAGTTCCTTGCTTTTTTGCTATGTTCCTCCACAAACTTCTCAAATTAGGGCTTGAAAGTTGTAATTGAGGAATTGTTTGTTGAATGGATGAAATTGTATAAGCTTAAGTCTACGTAATCGCTTGACTAGATATGTACTCTTTCCGGTCCCAATCGTATCCAAAGTCCATCGAGTTCACGCCACGGCGGTAGTAGAATTGCATCATAACTCCTCTTTCTTATCCGCGTACCCCCGCCCCAATGGGCTATTTAGGCTTGGGAACCCCCCCGGTGGGGTGTTAAATCTCTGAAACGTGTACACCCACGCCTCGGTGGGGTGTTTACTTTAATAAAAGGGCCCACCAGAAGCAAATTTATACTAAGTATCTTCTTTGATTTCCTTGTAATTGCATGATGATTCACCTTACATTGCCACCATCATGCCTTAGCTAACACATATTAAAACTTGCACACAAAATAAGCACAAACACATAAAAGCGATACTAAAATAAATGGATTAAGCATTGTTTAAGTCCAGAATAGGCATCGATTCATAGGTATAAAACCCACTCATCAAATTCCCCAAACTTAAACCGTGTCTTGTCCTCGAAAGCACAACAGAATCTGATCTGACTAACTACATGCCTCTGAATCCAAATTTATCGGACATAACATAATCTATTCAAATTGCCTCGGAGAAACTACAATAGATATGTCAGTAAATCTTTCCAAGACAAATTAACAACCTCACATCAATTGCCAAAATCTTTCCCTGTTATGGCTGATATAGTGCGTGTGTGCTCAACAACCATGTTAACTGATAGAAAATTAAATAAAACACATAATCGCCTCTTTAAAGGAATCAAACGGTTGAAAGTTAGAAAATCAAAAACAAGAAAGATCCATTAAAACCAAACATATACCACATTTAGAATTCGAAATGGAATATTTTTGCTTTCTTATTCCCTTATGGGGGCTTTTAAGCTCTTTTTCCCATTTTCACTTTTATTTTACTCATGGTTGTGCAATGTCTAGTCCTCTTAGGCTTTTCGATTGCTACCCGTTAGCGAGTTTTGATCAACTACTCCTAAACCCTAAGACTTTAGGGCCTTTGGGTGTAAGGACATCCCCTTTGGCTTACTTACTCAAGTAACAAAGGCCACAGAACTAGACTAGCCACGGTGTTTATTCATTCTTTTTTCTTTTCTTTCTTTTCGTTCTTTTTTTTAAAAAAAAATATATCCCAAGTTTTCCCCCAAACTCAGGTTTCTGTCTAATCTTAGTCATCACCACTTATTCAAGACTTTCTTTCATTCAAACTAACATTATCCTTAAGAAATCAATTATGTGTAAATTTAAACCCAATCAGTCAACATAGTCATTATTATGGTGTTATCCTGATTATACCAGTTTCAAACAGACAAAGATTTAGACCATGATAAAAAATTACATCAAAGCCTTGACGATCGATATTAATCTTGTACATGGAATTCCAATCTCATCATTGGCATCAAACAAACTTTAACCATCTAAAAGCTGGAATCATGTAAATATGAACTAAATGCGACATAAAAACAATAAACTAACTAATATTTTTGAGATTTTTGATTATTATTTTTAGATAACTAAACAAAAACAGAAACTATTATTTACATAATTAAACTACTAAACTATAAAATCATAACTACACTATACTAATGATGCAACTAACATGTAATGCAAACATGAACTAGCATGAACTAAGAAATGCAAAAATAACTAACTAACACGTGTAAACTAACATATGACATATGTAACATAAAAATAACTAAACAATAAATAGATAACTAAGACTCCCCCAAACTTAACAAATATAATGCCCTCATTGTTAAAATATATCCATAAAGCACATGAGAACTTCCACATATATTTAAAGCTAGGGGTGGTGGCATATCCTCAGCGTCGAAAATTTGATGGTGGATAGAGGCGATAGCGGTTGTGGAGTCGAAAATTGGGCCGAGTCGACAGCAGTTGGATTCATTACGCGAATGCCTCTTGCTTGATAAAGTATTAAAAGCATTTTGCGTGGCAAAGGCATGATCTTGTCGTGCTACAATTCTCTTCAACTTCATATCCTCTTGTCTATCTCTCTCATCAATATATCTCTGCATGATTCTAAACTTAGTGTTGAACATATATTTGGTAGACTGATGACCCCTTTCAGCCTCCTCAGCTCCCTCAGACATCTCATCAGCATTAAATTCATCATCCTCAGAGGTATCTTCGGCCTCCTCCTCTTCAAGAGCATCAGGAAATATAAATCCTAGCCCTCTAGGATGTGACTCTCCTCTAGCCCAGACTGAGTATCGAGAAATCAGACGTGAGTCTAGCATCTAGAGTGGTTACTGCACGGGCTCATCTGCTGACCATCGAACTCCTGACTGTCGACACAGTCCACATATAAGGGAGGGGTGTGGCAACCCCCTAAAGAATGTCCCGTGCAAGCAACGTCTGATCGAGAAACTGATGATGGCACCAACGTCAATATCAAAGTCCTTCACAATGGCATACAGGAGTAAAAACTTTTCTTTAGTCACCTCACTTGTGTGTGTGGATGGAAACAATTTTGCGCACATGAATGCATACCAAATCTTACCATACAAACTTAAATCCTTACTCATGAAAAGGGTTCCACCTTTCTTCCCTTTCACCCACGTTGTTCCCGGATTTGATATCTCAATAAGTATCTAATCATAATTGGGGTTGCTATATCTCTTAGTTGGGCATATTGGCGGGAGCAGGTTGGGGTGACCACATTGTAGTATTCATTGATAGCCTCTGGACCGAATGGAACTTGTTTTCCATGAACAAATCAACAACAAAGGTTCTTTATCCGCTACATTTGTGTAAAACTCATTCACCTCGGTTACTACGGTCGGGTCTAGTTGGTTTGTAAATGTATCCCAACCTTGTTCGATAATTTATCGCCTCATTTGCCCATCAAAAGAATCGATCTTAACCCTCTCTCTTATGTCAACGCCTTACATGTAAAGTACTCATATTTTTTTCGTTTGCCAAGGGCAGCGACAAATTTATGTTTGTCAAAGTTACGTGTTGATGGTGAAGATCGTTCGCCCCGTTGACGTTTAACTAGTGTTTTCGGTACCATTGTATCATAATGAAGTGCACAATCTCCCCTAAACTTTCACTTGTATAATTCCTCAAACACTTGGCGTGCACTGTGACACCCCAAAATAGGTATACATCACCCATTCTAAGTCGCCAAATACATGATACAGAATTCAAATACAAACTTAGTTATAGAACTGTCGTGTAAAATACGATAAAACGTAGCTGAGAATTTTGACATGAATATTGTCTCATAGACAATATCCAAACTCAAATGGAGTCCTCATTACATTTATTATCACACTATTTCACGAATAGTAAGGACCACTCTGACCACCATCTCGGATGAGTCACTCCATTCCCAGACTAGTCCATTTCGTTCTCATTTCCTGAAGAGAACAATGAAAGCAAAAGGATGAGCTCAACTAACCCATTAAGAAATATTATGACTAAGATAATTAATTTATCCATAACCTTCATCAGTAATAAATCAGAGATTTAGAACATATGGTAGATGATAACAGTTTTCAACCATAATTGTAGCGAAATCAACAATCCATTAGAAGATTCAAGTAGAACATAATAATGTCTACTATCTCCTCCAAATTAAAAGTCCATCGTTAATATTTCATTCTGCAATACTCATCAATAGTTCTTTGTTGTACCCAAGATAAAGAGAACTTTCATCACATGTGTTCACCTGAACCACTAAAGATTATAGTTAAATTCACAATTCATATTTATAATCATGTAAATCAACAGTTTCTCCTTGCCACAAAGGCTTAATAGAGCGTTTACTCAATATCCTTACCCCAAAGGCTAAAGGCGTTCAAATGTAATAACAATGATCATATCAATCGGTTTGTCTATCTTTTTTCCTTCTGAGCCAAAGATATTCAACTATAAAACTAATAATCATGATCATACCAAACAATTATCATCATTGTACTACGGCCAAAGACATTCAAGCTTATTATGGTCATGATCTCTAGAAGAACACATCATTGAATTATCCATGCACTATGGGTCAAGGATATTCGTTAGTATCACCAAATGGTCATGATCATGTCATACACTGTCCATCTTTTTCTTCTGAAAAAGCTATCAATCAACAGTTAAGCCTTTGCACGTAAGCCAAAGATATACAAGCATAAAACTAATAATCAACGATCATCTTTACACGTAAACTTGACGATATACAACTGTAAAACCAATAATCAAAAGTCCATCTTTGCATGTAAGCCAAAGATATACAACTATAAAACCAATAATCAACAGTCCATATATGCACTACAGACCAAAGATGACTTTCGTAACAATATAAGCATGAGGATGATGACAATGATATAAGCATCAATCAAATGAAATCAAGGATAAATATTAAAGACTTTAAATTTATCCAGAGTTTAAAAATGTCCAAATTATCAATATGATAACTGCTTTGTGGAGTAAAATTCAAGAATAATATCCATGTATCAAAAATAATTTGGACAAGAAAAGAAATTATTTTTATCGTGAATAATACCTCGTGAATAGTACTTTATGAATAGTACCCATGAATAGTACCCAAGTGAATAGTACTTCATGAATTATACCTCGTGAATAGTACTTCAGGAATAGTATCGTATTTATGAATAGTGCTCATAAATAGTACCGTATGAATGAATAGTACTGTATGAATAGTATCGTATATATGAATAGTGCCCATAAATAGTACTCCGTGAATAGTATAGTATATAGGAATAGTACCATATGAATGAATAGTACTGTATGAATAGAAATAACGCTCCTTACCTTAGTAGAAGACTGGATACTACAATAGTGAAGTAGCAGAATACTCTTCTTCTTCTTCTCTATAGTTTCTCTCTATAATTGCTCTTGTGAGTCTTAGTGAATTGGTGAGAATGAAAGAAGAAATGAGCTTCTATTTATAGTAAAACATAGTTTCAATAATTGCACGTTTAGGGGCTCGTATTATTATAGTTTAGTACCTTCACCTTTGCCTCCATTTTTAATTTAGTCCTTCAAGTATTATCAATCTTGCACAACCTCCCTTAATAGTACATGCATGTGAGCCATTAGTTTCATGCATGTGAACAAATAGTTATTTGCATGTGAACTAATAGCAATTAATTGCTCATTTATCCGATTAATTACCGATTTGGTCAATTTAACATCCAGAAATCAACTATTATCAAAATAAATTTCAATTTCCATTCACACTAATAATCCCAACACAATGGAAATACTTTTATCAACAATTTCATCTTTGAAATTTCAAGTTTGACTTTTTCTAAAAAGTTAATCTGTTGACTTTCGACCAAAAAAAATCAATCAAGGTAAATTTTGTGTTTATAGTTTATTTTTACTAATTTCATCGTCCCGAACTCAAATATCTCATCCACGTCTCCAAATTCAACTTCGAACTCAAATTTGATTTTTAATAACATTCATCATTAATATTATAACTCACACTATTAACAACCAGATCATTCCTAAGAAAGAGGGGGCTTTCCGAAAAGGATTTCTCCATATTGGCGTAAAATTAGGTGACCAAACCCCTTTCATCGACAGAACTTTCTAGACATTGTCAATAATACAAATAATAATATGAATAACTTTGTCGTCTCAATTATTGATTAGTTAATATAAAATATTGTGACAATAATTAAATCAATAATGTGAGATACTATGTAGCAATTACTATGGCAATAATTGAATAAATTGAGTGACTTCTCACGTAAGCATCAATAATAAAAAATAATTTACAATACCATGTGCTACTATGCAACCACGCGTATTACTGTACTTTTATCAATGATTATTTTATGACAACTTGCTTACTTTGAAAATTTTTCACATATCACCCTTAACTTTAACCTTTTATCAATTTAACCATTTCCCAAATAGAATAATAATTATAAGAAAATTGAATACTTTCATTTCATTAAATTTGGGGTCTTACATGAACATTGACCCACATTGTCCCAAATTGAAGAACAATTGCCAAATATGATGAAAAACTGACGTAGATGCTTACCCACACTGATTTCTTCACTCTGTGATGAGATTGAAGTGGTGGATTACCAATAGAAGGCCTTTTCCCCTCTTTCTTTGCTTGAAAATTAAAACTAATGAGAAACCCTAGGTTTTGTGTTTGATAATCTGAGAATTTGATGCGTATGTGGTGTGGAATGTATGAAGTTGGAGTTAGGTTTATATAGGATACCATTAGATGACGGATTTGATGTGAAGTGGGAGATTATGGAGGGATTTCGTGGGGATTGAGGTGTGATGGTTTTCAGGTTTGATAGATGAAAGTGGGGGCACAATCTGCAGAAGATCCTCTTTAAAAAAAATTATGAGTTTCTTACCCCCGCCGGGGCGGGCAGATACAGAGAGCCCCCTAGCCGGGGTGGCATGTCAAGCCTATAATACCCCCGCCGAGGTAGGGTCTTTGTTCTGCCAATTTTTTTTTTGATTCATTTTTCTGACCTGTACACAGGTACAACTTCCCCCTTTGTCCCTGAAATCCATTAAAACCCAGGATTTAAGTTAATTGCAGACAAATTGAGCAGGAATGTATTAAGTAACCAATTTAACTACTAACATATGAATTGCAAAAAAATTGAACTATTGAATACTAACACTACTACTAAGTTACTGAATTACACAATATGAAAATAAATACTTTAATTAACAAGAAAATTGGGTTGCCTCCCAATGAGCGCTTGTTTTTAAGTCTTTTAGCCTGACTACTCCCTGTGTCATGGCGCATCGGCAAGAGTGGTCGTGGTGGCTTGATTATCAATGTCACCACCCCAATAATGCTTTAGACGTTGCCCGTTGACTTTGAATGTTTCTAGTGGATTCCGACTATAGAGTTCAACGGCGCTATGTGGGAAGACTATTTTGATAGTGAATGGCCCCGACCATCGTGATTTGAGTTTCCCGAGAAATAATCTTAGTCAAGAGTTGTACAATGACACAGCTTGGCCCGGTTCAAACTTCCTTTTCAAAATCTTCTTATCGTACCATTTCTTGACCTTTTCTTTATACAACTTAGAGTTTTCATAGGCTTGTAAACGAAACTCTTCTAGCTCATTAAGTTACAGCAGTCTTTTCTCGCCCGCAACTCTTTGATCAAAATTCAACTTTTGAATGGCCCAGTATGCTTTGTGTTGGAGTTCAACCAGGAGGTGACACGTTTTCCTGTAAATAAGTTGATACGGAGACATACCAATTGGTGTCTTGTATGTTGTTCGATAAACCCATAGAGCGTCATTCAATTTTAGAGACCGGTCTTTTCTATTCGAATTCACCACTTTCTCTAAAATTCGTTTCACCTCTCTATTTGAAACTTCAGCTTGGCCACTCGTTTGGGGATGATAAGTCGTTGCAATCCTGTGATTAACCCCATATTTTGCCAAGAGAGCTGTAATGAACTTATTGCAGAAGTGACTTCCCTCGTCACTTATAATTGCTCTCGGCATGCCAAATCTTGTGAAGATGTTTTTCTAAAGGAATTTCAAAACAACTTTGGCATCATTCGTTGGGAGTGCTACAGCTTCAACCCACTTCGACACATATTCCATAGCTAGCAAGATGTATAGATTATTGTATAAAGGCGGAAAAGTTCCCATAAAGTTAATCCCCCATACATCAAAAATTTCAACTTCTAAGATTGTATTGAGCGGCATCTCATTCCTTTTTGAAATATTACCCACTCTTTGACATCTATCACAATTTTTTACAAATTGGTGGGCATCTTTGAACATAGTTGGCCAGTAGAATCCTGCCTGAAGAACATTTGCTGATGTTTGCTCACTTCCATAGTGTCCCCCATATACAGATGTGTGGCATGCGTGCAAGATGTTTTTAAATTCACTATGGGGCACGCATCGACAAATCATGTTATCTGCACATTGTCTGAAGAGATAAGGCTTATCCCACATGTACCACTTGACATCATGTAGGAATTTCTTTTTCTGTTGATGTATCAAGTTTAGAGGAAGTATCTTTCTCACCTAGTTAGCAAAAACCGCATACCATGGAAATTCTGAATTTACCCCAAATAAATATTCGTCTGGAAACGACTCGTTAATTAAACATTTATTTGCCTTTTCCTTGTCTGGATTTTCCAACCTCGAAAGATGATTAGCTACTTAAATTTTTGTCCCCTTCATATCCTTGATTTCTAAAGCGAACTCTTGAAGGAGTAGAATCCATCGGATAAGCCTAGGCTTTGCATTTTTCTTGGAAATTAGATATTGAATCTCCAAATGGTCCGTGTATACAACAACCTTTGTTTCTATCAAGTATGATCAAAATTTGTCAAAGGCATACACGATCGCAAGTAACTTCTTCTCGGTAGTTGTGTAGTTTAATTGAGCATTTGTGAGTGTTTTACTTGTATAGTATATAGCATGAAATATCATTTCTCGGCGTTGTCCCAAAACTGCCCCTACCGCGTAATCGCTAACATCACACATCAATCCAAATGGCATCGTCCAATCCGGTGCTATGATTATGGGAGTTGTTGTCAACTTCTTCTTCAACTGTTCAAAAGCCCTCAAATATTCTTCATCAAATCTAAAAATTGCCTCTTTCTCTAATAGACTACATAGTGGTTTTGCAATCTTTGAGAAATCTTTGATAAACCGGCGGTAGAATCCAGCATGCCCGAGAAAACTGCAAATTCCTTTAACTGAGCTTGGAGGTGGAAGATTCTCAATTATTTCCAACTTTGCCTGGTCAACTTCCAACCCTTTCGTAGAGACTTTGTGCCCAAGAATGATTCCTTCTTCGACCATGAAATGACATTTTTTCCAGTTCAGCATAAGATTGGTTTCCACGCAGCATTTCAATACCATAACCAGATTCTCAAGACAACTGTCAAAAGTATTCTCATATACTGAAAAGTTGTCCATAAAAAATTCAACATTGCACTCCACCATGTCTGAAAATATAGCCATCGTACATCTTTGAAAGGTTGCCGGTGCATTTCGCAACCCGAATGACATCCTCCTAAAAGCAAAGGTTACATATGGGCATGTGAATGTAGTCTTCTCTTGATCTTCTGGTACAATCACTATCTGATTATACCCTGAATACCCATCCAACAAGCAATAGTACTCATGTCCAGCTAAACGGTCCAACATCTGATCGATAAAAGGTAAATGAAAGTGATCCTTCCGGTTTGCCTTGTTAAGCTTCATGTAATCCATGTATACTCTCCATCCGGTCACTGTCCTAGTCAATAACAATTCATTATCATCATTAGTCACAACCGTCATCCCACCTTTCTTTGGGACACACTGAACTAGGCTCACCCATGAACTATCTGAAATAGGGTAGATTATCCCAGCATCCAGCCATTTCAAAATCTCTTTCTTCACAACTTCTTTCATAATTGAATTGAGCCTTCTTTGTTGTTCCACTATCAGTTTTACCTCCTCTTCCATGAGTATCTTGTGCATACAGAATGAAGGGCTTATTCCCTTAATGTCAAAAATTATCCATCCTATTGCAGACTTGTACTCTCGAAGTACCCTCAGTAACTTACTTTCCTGCAAATCATTAAGTGCAGATGCTATAATAATAGGTAAAGAATCAGAATTACCCAAAAACACATACCTGATGTGTTTAAGAAGAGACTTTAGCTCAAGAGTGGGTGGTTCCTCAAGTGAGGGTTTCATTCGTGCCGATACTTTCTCTTCCGTATATAATGGCTCGAATGGCACCTTGAATCTACTCACTCTAGGTAATGCATCCAACATATGCAAATAGTCCAAAAAATTCAGACCATCTAAGTCGGCATCTCCCATCAAAGTGTTTTCCAAAGGACCCTGTTTAAACCTCGAATCAAGTCTTCATTAACCATCTTTTTGATAACATCCATTCTGAAACACTCTTCCTCATCTGCAGGGAATCTCATGGCTTTGAACACATTAAAATTCACTTATTGGTCTTGTACTCTCATCGTTAACTCTCCTTTCTGAACATCTATAAGAGTCCTCCCAGTTGCCAAGAATGGCCTCCCTAAGATAATAGGAATGTTCTTGTCCGTTTCATAATCCAGAAAGATGAAATTTGCTGGAAATATAAATTTATCCACCTTTACTAGAATATCTTCAACAATCCCCCTCGGATAAGTAACTGATCTATCCGCCAACTGTAATGAGATGTTTGTAGGTTTAGGTGCCGGTAAACCTAACTGAGTGTACACAGATAATGGCATGAGATTAACGCTCGCACTCAAATCACATAAAAATTTGTTGAAGTCCATGTTCCCAATCGTGTAAGGAATGGTGAAACTCCCTGGATCCTTCAACTTCGGAGGCAACTTCCTCTACAATACCACACTACATTCCAACGTCAATGCAACAATCTCATAATCTTCCAACTACTTCTTCCTCGACAAAATACCCTTCATAAACTTTGCATAGCTCGGCATCTGTTTTAGGGCTTCTGCGAATGGAATATTGATCTGTAACTTCTCGAAGATTTCTAAAAACTTTGAGAACTGTTTGTATATGTGACACCCCCAAAATAGGTATACATCACCCATCTTGAGTCGCCAAATACATGGTACTAAAATCAAATACAAACTTCTTATGTACAATACGATAAAAGTGTAGCTGAGAGTTTTTACACGAATATTGTCTCATTGATAGTATTCAAACTCAAAGGAGTCCTCAGTACATTTATTATCACACTAAATAGTGAGGACTACTACAGCCACCATCTCGGACCGTCACTCCATTCCTCGACTAGTCCCAACTACGTTCTCATTTCCTGAAGAGAACAATGAAAGCTAAAGGGTGAGCTCAACTAGCCCAGTAAGAAATATTATGACTAAGATAATGCAGAATAAATTATCGTTAGCCTTCAACGGTGTTAAATAATAAAAAACAAGTTTAATTGCAGCGGAACAAGCAATCCATTAGAAGAGTCAAGTAGAGCATGATATCTACCATCTTCTATGATTTAAAAAGTTTATCATAATCTTTATAGCTGAGACTCAGCTTAACAAATAATCTACATTACTGAATTATCCATGCACTACGGACCAAGGATATACATTAGTATCACAACCACGAATTATCCATGCACTACGGGCCAAGGATATTTGTGTAATCACCAATGGTCATGATCATACCAACAACTGTCCATCAATGCACTATGGGCCAATGAGGACTTTTACCACATCATTTGTAACATTACGGGTCATGATTATACCGAATGATCCCTGGTCATAATCATACCAATCAATAGTCCATCTATGCACTACGGCCAAAGATGACTTTCATCACAATATCAGCATGAGGATGATGATAATAATATAAGAATTCAATTAAATGAAAGTAAAGGATAAATTTTTAAGATTTATAATTTAATTTATCCAGAATTTAATAATGTCCAAATTATCAACATGATACTGCTTTGTGGAGTAAAATTCAAGAATAATATTTTATCAAAAATGATTTGGATCGAAAAGAAATCAATTTTTGTCATGAATAGTATCCTGGGTGAATAGTACCCAAGTGAATAGTACCCCGTGAATAGTACTTCGGGAATAGTACCTCGTGAATAGTACTTTGTGAATAGTATCCGTGAATAGTACTTCGTGAATAATACTCCATGAATAGTACCGTATAAATGAATAGTACCCATGAATAGTACTCCGGCATGAAAACCTTAAAATTTAACAAGAATGTGCAAAAAATATCCTTCTGAAACGATATTAGATGAAGCGCAAATTTCAAGGATATTCTACTAATTTCACGGTGTATAAAAGCAATACTTTAACGAAATGAGGGTATAATCAGGAATACGAGACGAAATAATATTACTCATATACTACAGAGTATGGAAGAAAATATTATTCCTTATGAATACTGAACAAAAATAATATCCCTTACCTTAGAAGAAGACTGGATACTTGAATAGTGAAGTAACAGAATACTCTTCTTCTTTCTCTCTATAGCTACTCTCTCTATAATTACTCTTGTGAGTCTTAGTGAATTGGTGAGAATGAAAGAAGAATGAGCTTCTATTTATAGAAAAATATAGTTTCGATAATTGCACATTTTGGGGCTCGAATTATTACAGTATAGTATCTTCATCTTTTCTTCTATTTTTAATATAGTCCTGCAATTATTATCAATCTTGCACCACCTCCCCTAATAGTAATGCATGTGAACCAATAGTTCTATTCATGTGAACAAATAATTATATGCATGTGAACTAATAGCAATTAATTGTTCATTTATTCGATTAATTACCCGATTGGTCAATTTAACCTCCAGAAATCAATTATTATCGAAATAAATGTCAATTTTCACTAACACAAATAATCCCAACACAATGAAAATATTTTTTTATCAACAATTTCATCTTTAATCAACACGAACTTATTCATCATTAATATTATAACTCACAATATTTAACAACCAGATCGTTCCCAAGAAAGAGGGGGCTTTTCGATAAGGATTTCTCCTTACTGGCGCGCAATTAGGTGACTAATTAATAACAATAATATGAATAACTTTTTCATCTCAATTATTGATTTAATAATATAAAATATTATGCAAATGATACTATGATAATAATTGAATCAATAATATGATAGATATTATGCAGCAATTACTATAGCTATAATTGAGTATAACTGAGTGACTTCTCACGTAAGCATCAATAATCAATACTGTGTGCTACTATGCAACCACGCGTATTACTTTACTTTTACCACCGGGTAGTTCAACAGTTTAACGGTAAAAACTTTCGTCATTATTTTTATAAAAAGACATTTTCGTCATTTTCTAACTCCGACAATACTTTCGTTGTGGGGTCCACCAATGATTGTGCCATCGTACGAATATTTCCTGTTAAAATGAATATTCCCTGACCAATCGAATACTTTATAACAACTTCCTTACTTTGTAAAATTTGTAAATATAACCCACAACTATAATAATATATCAAATCCACACCATAATATTCAAAAATATATTTCGAGAAAAATTAATCTTTATTCATAAAAGTTGGGGTCGTACAGTCTAACTTCTGCTTTTAAACTCTCTACTAAAACGGTGGTGGAGGATAGACAACGGGTTCAATATCTGCCTGAATCTTATTCACTTACATGTCTTCACCCTGTTTCTCTTCAATCAACTTTTCTTCACTTTCTTTCACATCTTTCTTTGGTAAATTTTCTGCACTTTGTCCCTCAAGATGTTTTCCACTTCGTAAGGTGATTGCTTGACATTGTTCATGATTTCCCCTTAGATGCTTTTCAGTGTCATTCGATAAAGTCCCTTGAAGTCTGTTATTCAATGTCAATGCAAGTTGTATCATCTGATTTTCCAAGTTCTTAATCGTCGACGCTTGTGTTTTCATAGCAACCTCATTACCGGATATGTATTTCAACAATAGCTCTTCTAAATCTGACTTTTTCTCTTGATGTGGAGTTGACTGTTGATGCTGATTTTGGAAACTGGGGGGATCAGATGGTGGTGGAGTTTGCTGATTTTGGTTGTTACTCCACGAAAAGTTCGGATGGTTCCTTAACCCTGGATTGTAGGCATTCTGGTATGGATTCGGAGGTCTATTATAACTACCTACAAACTGAACTGATGCTGGATTGATAGCACACTGCTCTATCGAATGTTCCCCTACACACAATTCACGCACATACGCCACTTGCTGAACCTGTACTCTCGTGAGGGCATCCATTTTCTTTGATAGCACTGAAATTTGAGTCGCTAAAGCCGTCACTCCATCTACCTCTAACACTCTAGCTGCCTTTGGTTGTGTCATTCTTGCTATAGGCCTTTGGTAGTTGTTAGTTGTCATAGTCTCAATCAAGTCATACGATTCCTCAAATCTTTTAGCCATAAAAGCTCCCCCTGACGCTTCATCTATACTCGTCCTCAAATTATTGTTCAGCCCATTGTAGAAGGTGTTCATATGCAGCCACTTGGGCAATCCGTGATGTGGACACTTCCTTAGCAGTTCCTTATACCTTTCCCAAGCTTCATATAGAGATTCCTCATGCTCCTGTTCATACATTGTAATCTCATTCCTCATCTTAGCAGTCTTTGTTGGTGGGAAAAATTTGGCTAAAAACTTTTGAGCTAGGTCATCCCAAATAGTGATTGACCTTAGCGGTAATGAATTTAACCAGCTCTTCGCCTTGTCTCGTAGTGTGAAAAGAAACAAACATAGCCGCACTGCATCATCAGATACCCCATTGTGCTTAAAGGTGTCACAAATCTCCAGAAAGCTAACATGTGCTCATTTGGATCATCATTAGCCAATCCCCCAAACTGTACTAAATTCTGTATCATCTGAATCATCCCACGCTTGATCTCAAAGTTGTTCGTTGTAATTGCAGGCCTGGTGATGCTAGACTGAATTTCAGTAACCTTTGGTGTAGTATAGTCCCTAAGTGCTTTCTGATCCTCTACAGCCATATTATATTGATTATCAAAATTCTCCCTAGTTTCCTTAATCCACTTACTCAACCTTTGAAACCTTCATTCGATGTCGTCCTCTTAAGGAAGTAAATCTAGTTTCTTTGACCGAGTTTGCATGCACTAAGTAAGAGAATCTTAAACAAGAAATAACACAAAAACAAAAAGAAAATTGCTTAACTAAAACTGATCTAATTAAATAAATATTGAAAGTAATAAAATCAAATATCTAGTCCCCGGCAATAGTGCCAAAAACTTATTGGATATAGTCTAATTAAGCACATCACGCAAGTATACGTGATCAATAAGTAATATAATGATAAGTTAAGTATCGTTCCCACAGAGACATAATTCAATTTTAATCTAACAATTACCAGCTTTGTATTATTTTAATTTTATTAAACTAACTGAATTAATTGATAAGAATAATGAAAAACTAATAAACAAATAAACATCAACTAACAACCACAAATTTTACTTAGATAATGGGGAAGTAAGCCTACAACTTCACTTTATACTTCACTCAGATAATTATACTTCTCTTTAATCCAATTAACTATTCCAGTTTATTAATCAAGAACACAAAAGTAGAATTAACCATCTCTCGATACACTAAACCCATATCAACTTAAATCCACAGATGATATAATTATGCCAAACACCCTAATTAACTAATTCACTATATCTCTATGTGAATTACAATTAAAGAAGGTTTAAATCCCAAGTTCTCATATGATTACATGTGATGCATAAGGATATCTCTCTCGAATTACATGTGATTTCATCAAACGCCAAAATCAGAAACAGGTGTTATTATGACCAAGTCTAAACACATATTTCATCTCTCGAATTCATATAAATCCACATAGAATTGGTGATCAAGCAACTCATAAATTATGTACAAATCATAATAGATGAACTAAAAAATAGCTTTACTGAATTGAAATCAAAGCATGATAATCCCTGTTACACTTAAAATCCATTGTAGGTTTAATGTGACGCCCCCAAAATAGGTATACATCACCCATTCTGAGTCGCCAAATACATGGTACAGAATTCAAATACAAAATTAATTTATACAACTATTCTTATACAAAAACACATAAGCTGTGAGTTTTAATACAAATATTGTCTCCTAGACAATATCCAAACTCAAAATAAGTCAGCATTAAAATTATTATCACATTATTCTTATACAATAGTGAGGACTACTATAGCAACCATCTTGGATCATCACTCTATTCCCCGACTAGTCTCAGCTATATTCTCATTTCCTGAAGAGAACAATGAAAGCAAAGGGTGAGCTCAACTAGCCCAGTAAAGAATATTATGGCTAAGATAATACAGAATAAATTATCGTTAGCCTTCAACAGTATAACAACTGATAAAATAAAATAGACAACAAGTTTTAGATCAACAACTGCAACGGAAATAACAATCCATTAGAAGAGTCAAGTAGAGCATGATATCTACTATCTTCTATAATTTAAAAGTTTATCATCACTGAATTATTCATGCACTACAGACCAAGGACATTTCTGACGCCCCCAAAATAAGTATACATCACCCATCTTGAGTCGCCAAATACATGGTACAAAATTAAAATACAACTTAATTAATACAACTGTCGTGTAATACGACAAAACATATGCTGAGAGTTTTAACACGAATATTATCTTCTAGACAATATCCAAACTCAAATTTAATATTATTACAATTATTATCACACTATTTCATAGAATAGTGAAGCTTACTAAAATAACCATCTGAACCGTCACTCCGTTCCCCGGCTAGTCCCAACTATATTCTCATTTCCTGAAGAGAACAATGAAAGTAAAGGGTGAGCTCAACTAGCCCAGTAAAGAATATTATGTCCAAGATAATGCAGAATAAATTATCGTTAGCCTTCAACAGTGTTGAACTGATAGAATATAATAGACAACAAGTTTAACTGCAGCGGAACAAACAATCTATTATAAGAGTCAAGTAGAGCATGATATCTACTATCTTCTATGATTTAAAAAGTTTATCATAAATTTTATCGCTGAGACTCAGCTCAATAAATAATCCACATCACTGAATTATCCATGCACTACGGGCCAAGGATATTCATTATTATCACCAATGGTCATGATCGTGCCAACAACTGTCCATCAATGCACTACGGGCCAATGAGGACTTTTAAAACATCATTTGTAACATTGCAGGTCATGATTATACCGAATGATCCCTGGTCATAAGCATACCAATCAACAGTCCATCTATGCACTACGGGCCAAAGAGGACTTTCATAACAATATAAACATGAGGATGATGACAATGATATATGAATTCAATTAAATGCAAGCAAAGGATAAATTCTAAAGATTTATAATTTAATTTATCTATAATTCAATAATGTCCAAATTGTCAACATGATACTTCTTTGTGGAGTAAAATTCAAGAATATTATTGTATCAAAAATGATTTGGACTGAAAAGAAATTATTTTTTATCATGAATAGTACCCCGAGTGAATAGTACTCTGGCATGAAAAGGTTAAAACTTTCAAGAATGCTCAGAATAATATTTTTATAAAAAGATATTGGATGAAGCGCAAATATCAAGGATATTCTACTAATTTCAGGAATTATAGAAGCAATACTTACCATAGTAAGTTTAAATTTAGGAATATGAATTGAAATAATATCCCTTCCATACTATGGAGTATAAAAGAAAATAATATTTCTTACGAGTATTGAAATAAAATAATATCTTTTACCTTGGTAAAAACTGAATCTGACTAGAATATCGGATATTATTTTGAAAAAATCTTGCAGAAAAAAACTACACTCAAAGTATCCTTATACTTAAGAAAAATACTCCCAATACTATAGAATAAGAATTTCTTATTTTGAAATGGTGTGTTGAGGAAGCATGGATTACCCCCTATTTATAGCAACGGAGGATGAAAAGAATTAAGCAAGCTGCCTAATTCTGCCAACCTTTCCTGCCTACTTCTTATTTTCTTATATGCCGCCCACCCCTTAAGGAAATTGGTTTGCAGGAGAATCATTTATTTGGAATGTTTGGTCATGAAGGGCCACACTTTGAAAACAAAGATTGTAGGCAATTCATTCATTAATGCCTAACTCATATTTTATAATGGTTGGGGCCCACACTTATTTGAAAACAAAGGAATGGTTTGCAGGGAACCACATCAACCACCAACCAACTTAGGAAACAATACGCAGAAGAGAAAATGTGCACGTAATTATTCAAAACCAAAATGATAACTTTTACTCCACTTTTATTCACATGCTAAAAATTATATATTATTATAATAATAATATTACCATTTAAATTATAAAAACAATTATATTATTATATTATCACATTATTATAATGTAATATTATAATAATATATTTGAATGAATATTTTATCGGAGAAAATAATTATCAAACTTTCAACAAATAACTCAAATCTTTAAATCCTTCATTTATATAAAAATTGAACCAATATCCACCACATAATAATTAATATTATAAGCTCATAATATCAACAACCAAATCATTCCCAGGAAAGAGGGGGCTTTTTGATAAGGATTTATCCTTATTGGCGCGCAATTAGATGACCAAACTCCTTTCCTCGATGAAATTTTCTAGACATTGTCAATAATGCTAACTAATAATATGAATAATTATGTCGCGTCAATTATTGATTTAATAATATAAAATATTGTACATATGAAATCTGTGACAATAATTGAATCAATAATATGAGATCTTTGTGCAACAATTATTGTGGCAATTATTGAATAAAAGCGGTGACTTCTCACGTAAGCATCAATAATCAAAGATAATGTACAATACTGGTAATGCTACTTATGCAACCACGCCGTATTATTGTACTTTCATCATCGGGTATTTCAATAGTTAACGGTAAATTTTTGCGTTATTTTCATAAAATGATATTTATGTCATTTTCTAACTCAAACAATAATTACATTGTGGGGTCCACTAATGATTGTCTGCGTCGTCATTTAATATTCCCTGCTAAAATGAATATTCCCCGACCAATCGAATATTTTATAACAACTTGCTTACTTTGCAAAAAATTTAAATATTACCCACAACTATAACATTATATCAAATCCACACCTTAATATTTAAAAAAATTTCGAGAAATTAAATCTTTATTTATAAAATTTGGGGTCTTACAACCTCCATTTCTTATAAAATTTCATCCTCAAAATTGGTGTACGTACCTAGTATGTCGAAGAGGTGAGGATACCTTATTTTCATTTCAGATTCTAACTATTGAGGTATAACCTTTGAGCGTATAATATGTTCCTTCTTATCCAAGATTTTAACATGTATCTCCTCATATGTTAAATCTTCTGCTATCTCATCTAGTTCTAATTCAATAATGTGGTTCGAGTCGTCCACATATTTATGTAACATCGATACATGAAAAATGTTATGAACACGCGACATACTTAGTGGTAAGGTGAGTCTATAGGCCACACTTCCTACTCGATCGAGGATTTTAAATAGACCAATAAAATCGAGGGTTGAGATTTCCTCTCTTCGTCGATTCTTGCTTCTAGAATAACGCTTTCTTGCACCTTCTTCTTCACATTCATCAACTCTAAGTCTATAGCTTGACCGGCTTTAACTTTATCGATTAAAGTTAGTTCTAATCGTATATTCTCTATCTTCACGTAGGTTCTTTGAGTCTTTAACTCTATCTCCATCTTTTGTAAGTCGTATGAAATGGATCTTTGTGTTAACAACATCGCACTCGTAAACGCATACAATCTTCTACTCAACGCGTCAGCTACCACGTTCGCTTTTTCCACGATGGTATTGAATGGGATTATCGTAATCTTTTAACAGCTCGAGCCAACGTCATTGGCGCATGTTACGTTCGTTTTGGGTGAATAAATATTTGAGGATTTTGTATCGGGTTCAAGGTCGATACAAAATTCGATTTCATCTTTCTGAGGGTAGGCTAGGAAGTTCTTGGAAATATGTCGAAATTTATTAACAAATAGAAATATCATTCAAAAGCGTGACTCTCATCCAAGACTTGGATAACACCTCACATTGATACCTATCAACTTGCCACCGTTATTCACGGCGTCCCCACGAAAAAAAGTCCGCTTGATTGCATCCCACACAAGGAAGTCACCAGTGAAAGGCTCGGGGATCTTTACTTATGGCTTGATATGACAGTGATCAACTTTAGTGGTTTGGTTGCTTGAATTCACATAACAGGTTGGTCAGGAATATGAAGGCTAACAACCTTACGAAAATAATTAATTTTAGCAGGATGAGTAGTTAACCAGTCAATTCCTAAAATCACATCAAATGCAAGTATTTTCAAAGAGATGAGATCGACAGGTAATGTGAGGTTATCGATTTGAATCAAACAAGATTTATAAACAGTGGATGTAATGAAGGTTCCTCCTAATGGATTTTCAACAAATAACTCAAAGTCTAATTTCTCCGGAGTTAAATTTAAACGTTGAGCGCAAGTAGGAGAAATAAAAGAGTGGGTAGAACCAGTATCTAATAAGGTATAGACTTTGTAAGAGTTTATGATTAGCTTACCCGTAATAACTTCGTTCGGGTTCCTCGACAAACGCTCTCACTTAAACTACCAACTTTGACTTATTTGGGACATCTTTTGGCGTCACCATCCCAGCTGGACTTAACTTCACTACAAGACAAAATCAAGCTAGGTGACTTTCTCTTCCATAATTAAAACACGCTTTGGGTTGCTGCTTACAGTTTGGACGGATGTGTCCCTCTTGTCCTCATTTGAAACATACGACCGGTGGTCGTTCTCCTTCCTTGGAAACGGGTGCTGGTGCTATTATCTTTCCATTATTATTGAACCTTCTCTTCTTGAAGTTGTTCTCACTTAGTTCACCTTTCCTATTATCTTGGCCATGATTACCACCAAAGTGGTTACCATTTTTGGCATGATAATTTCCTCTACGATGGTTATCATTGTTCTGATAGCCGTTGCCATCGGTATGATTATTATTGTGTTGTTGATCGTTACCTTTTGATTGAGTTGACTCATTATCGCGCTCCAATAACTGAGCCATATTCACAACATCTGAATATAAACAAAGTTTGTGAGAAATGAGGTATTGATGTATTTCGGGTTTCAAACCTCTAAGAAACATTCGTGTCATACGCTCCTCATTATCTACCAAATGGGATGTAAATCGGGATAACTCCACAAACTTAGCCTCGTATTGCGATATGGTCATGTTGTTCTATTCTAACTTGATGAATTCCACCTCCTTCATGTGACGAATACTTTTCTGAAAATACTTGTCGTTGAACAATTCTTGGAACTTCTCCAAAGACATCTTTAGTGCGGCAGGTTGAGTACATTTTACGGATTCCCACCAGCAATCTGCCTCTTCACGAAACATAAAGGTGGAGAAATGAACCTTTTTCTCATCTGAGCATCCCAAGACATCAAATATCTTGGTGATTTGCTTAATCCATGCCTCTACCTTAAGTGGCTCTGGATTTCCCAAAAACTCCGACGGTCCCAGCTCCTTGAATTGCTTAGCAATGACCAGCCGTGAGTTGTTATTGACTCCACCTGCATTATGAACAGGAGTCTCTCTCGTTTGGTGTTGCATGAATTCTAAAAATCTCCTAAATGTACCGTTGTTCATCATTTGGTCGGTGTTTTTGTTTATAGGAGGATTATTGCCTTCCTGATGCACATTATCATATTTATTGATCGTCGGTGACTCAACGGTCTCATGTGCTTCATTGCTTATCTCAACATTTTCAGATGTCATTTTCAAACACTGCCACAAAACATGGGTTAATTGACATGCCACATATTATCTCTATATTCTGGTCGACCACTTAAATAACCATTAAGCTTAGGTATGTCATACTAGCGAAGGATTTACCCGTCTCTCCCTTCTTAGTTCTAGTCTCACATCTCAGCCAGGGATCATATCCCTAAGCTTTGAACTGTGACGCCCCCAAAATAGGTATACATCACCCATTCTGAGTCGCCAAATACATGGTACAGAATTTAAATACAAACTTAATTTATACAACTGTTAAGTGTCTCTCAGAATACTACAACACATAAGTTGTAAGTTTTAATACAAATATTGTCTCCTAGACAATATCCAAACTAAAAATAAGTCCTCATTACAATTATTATCACACTATTCTTACAGAATAGTGAGGACTACTATAGCAACCATCTTGGACCATCACTCCATTTCCCGACTAGTCCCAGCTATATTCTCATTTCCTGAAGAGAACAATAAAAACAAAGGGTGAACTCAACTAGCCCAATAAAGAATATTATGGCTAAGATAATGCAGAATAAATTATCGTTAGCGTTCAACAATATAACAATTGATAGAATACAATAGACAACAAGTTTTAGATCAACAACTGCATCGAAAATAACAATCCATTAGAAGAGTCAAGTAGAGCATGATATCTACTATCTTCTATGATTTAAAAGTTTATCATCAATTTTGTTGATGAGACTTAGCTTAATAAATAATCCACATCACTGAATTATCCATGCACTACGGGCCAAGGATATTCATTAGTATCACATCCACGAATTATCCATGCACTACGGGTCAAGGATATTCGTGTTATCCCCAATGGTCATGATCATGCCAAACAACAATTCATCTTTACACCCTTGGCCGAAGAGAACGCATGGTCATGATCATACCAACAACTGTTCATCAATGTACTATGGGCCAATGAGGAATTTTACCACATCATTTGTAACATTACATGTCATGATTATACCGAATAATCCATGGTCATAATCATACCAATCAACAGCCCATCTATGCACTACGGGCCAAAGATGACTTTTATTACAATATAAGCATGAGGATGATGACAATGATATAAGCATTAATCAAACAAAATCAAGGATAAATATTAAAGACTTTAAATTTATTCAAAGTTTAAAAATGTCCAAATTATCAACATGATAACTGCTTTATGGATTAAAATTTAAGAATAATATTCACGTATCAAAACTAATTTGGACATAAAAGAATCAATTTTTTCGTCGTGAATAGTACCTGAGTGAATAGTACTTTATGAATAGTACTGTACGTATGAATAGTACCATACATCTGAATAGTACCCATGAATAGTACTCCGACATGAAAAGCTTAAAATTTAACAAGAATATTCAGAAAAATATTCTTGTGAAACGATACTAGATGAATCGCAAATTTTAAGGATATTCTACTAATTTCAAGGAGTATAGAAGCAAAACTTATTAACATGAGTGTAGAATTAGGAATATGAAACGAAATAATATTACTTACATACAATAGAGTATGGAAGAAAATATTATTTCTTACGAATATTGAACAAAAATAATATCTCTTACAACTGTTGAACAAAAATAATATTCCTACGAATATTAAACGAAGATAATATCCCTTACGGAAATTGAACGAAAATGATATTCATTACGAATATTGAACGAAAATAAAATTTCTTACGAATACGAAAAATAATATCGTAAGCGAATATGAAATAAATAATTCCCCTTACCTTGAAAAGAGAGCTATTCCGACTAGTATAGCGGATATATTCTTGAAAGAAACCTTTACTATTTTCTACACTCAAAGCTTCCTTAAACTCAAAAAATTACGCTCAATATTATAGAAGAAGAATTCTCTGATTCTGGTGTGATTTTCATTTCTAAACTGAGCATCCTATTTATAGGAGAATGGAAGGATACTATTTGAAAATAAAAATTACGGGTGAACAGTCGTCCGATTAACGGGCGAAGAAATGTCTGAAAATTTTGATTTTTACTATTCATTACTGTGCAATAAAATATTCTAATAAAACAAAAACTTTAAATAAAATATAATATATTCTATTTATAATCTAATAAAACAAAACTTATATATATATATATAACCTTAGGTACACGGCATCATCTTTATATATATTATATATATATAATCACATGCAATACTCCCTCCCCTGACTTATCTTCCCCCCCCCCCCCCACCCCCATTTCCCCCGTGACCCACTATATATATATATATATACATAATAAAATTGATATAACTTTTTATCTACAGTTTTAAAAAATGGGTAAGTGTGGGTCCAAATAATAAGCAAAATTTACAACAAATACTTCATAAAATACCCCTCTATTTATCTCAATTCACTTGGCTTCACTAGAAACACATTTTTGAACAATAATTATTCATCATTTATAACTTGCAATATTAATAACCAGATTATTCCAAGGAAAGAGGGGGCTTTTTGATAAGGATTTCTCCCTATTGGCGCGCAATTAGGTGACAAAACCGCTTTCCTCGACATAACTTTCAAGACATTGTCAATAATGAAAATAATAATATGAATAACTTTGTCGTCTCAATTATTGATTTAATAATATAAAATATTGTGACAATAATTAAATTAATAACGTGAGATACTATGCAGCAATTACTGTGACAATAATTGAATAAAACTAAGTGACTTCTCACGTAAGCATCAATAATCAATACTATGTGCTACTATGCAACCACGCGTATTACTGTACATTTATCACCGGGTATTTCAACAGTTAAAGGTAAAACGTTCGTCGTTATTTTCATAAAAAGATGTATAACCTTATTTCAAAGGTGAGGATACCTTATTTTCATTTCAGATTCTAACTCTTGAGGTATAACCTTTGAGCGTAGAATATGTTCCTTCTTATCCAAAATTTTAACATGTATCTCCTCATATGTTAAATCTTCTGCTATCTCGTCTAGTTCTAATTCAATAATGTGGTTCAGGTCGTCCACATATTTATGTAACATCGATACGTGAAAAACGTTATGAACACGTGACATACTTAGCGGTAAGGCGAGTCTATAGGCCACACTTCCTACTCGATCGAGGATTTAAATAGACTAATAAAATCGAGGGTTGAGATTTCCTCTCTTCGTCGATTCTTGCTTCTAGAATAACGCCTTCTTGCACCTTCTTCTTCACATTCATCAACTCTGAGTCTGTAGCTTGAGCGGTTTTAACTTTATCAATTAAAGTCGGTTCTAATCGTATATTCGCTATCTTCACGTAGGTTCTTGGAGTCTTTAACTCTATCTCCATCTTTTTTAAGTCGTACGAAATGGGTCTTTGTGTTAACAACATCGTACTTGTAAACGCATACGATCTTCTACTCAACGCGTCAGCTACCACGTTCGCTTTTTCCACGATGGTATTGAATGGTATTATCGTAATCTTTCAACAGCTCGAGCCAACGTCTTTGGTGCATGTTACGTTCATTTTGGGTGAATAAATATTTGAGGGTTTTGTACCAGGTTCAAGGTCGATACAAAATTTGATTTCACGCTCTGGGGTAGGCTAAGAAGTTCTTCGGGAAATACGTCAAGAAATTTATTAAAAAATAGAAATATCATTCAAAACTGTGACTCCCATCCAAGAATTGGATAGCACCTCACATTGATACCTATCAACTTGCCACCGTTATTCACGACGTCTCCTACAGAAATTCTGGCTTCGGTGCATCCCACACAAAGAAGTCACCAGCGAAAGGTTCGAGGCTCTTTACTTATGGCTTGATATGATAGTGATTGACTTTAGTGGTTTGGTTGCTTGAATTCGCATAACAGGTTGGTCAGGAATATGAAGGCTAACAAACTTACGAAAACAATCAATTTTAGCACGATGAGTAGTTAACCAGTCGATTCCTAAAATTACATCAAATGCAAGTATTTTGAAAGAGATGAGATCGACAGGTAATGTGAGGGTATCGATTTGAATCAAACAAGATTTATAAACAGTGGATGTAATGAAGGTTTCTCCTAATGGAGTTTCAACAGATAAGTCAAAGTCTAATCGAATATTTTATAACAACATGCTTACTTTGCAAAATTTATAAATATTACCCACAACTATAACATTATATCAAATCTATACCATAATATTCAAAAATATATATTGAGAAAAATTAATCTTTATTTATGAAAGAGTCAAGTAGAGCATGATATCTACTATCTTCTAAGATTTAAACAGTTTATCATCAATTTTATCGCTGGGACTCAGCTTAAAAAATAAACCACATTATCAAATCATCCCTGCACTACGGGCCAAGGATATTCATTAGTATCATGTCCACGAATTATCCCTGCACTATGGGCCAAGGATATTCATGTAATCATCAATGGTTATTATCATGCCAACAACTGTCCATCAATGCACTACGGGCCAATGAGGACATTTACCACATCATTTGTAACATTACAGGTCATGATTATACCGAATTATCCCTAGTCATAATCATACCAATCAACAGTCCATCTATGCACTACGGCCAAAGATGACTTTTATCACAATATAAGCATGATGATGACAATGATATAAGAATTTGATCAAACGAGATCAAGGATAAATATTAAAGACTTTAAATTTATCAAGAGTTTAATAATATCCAAATTGTTAACATGATACTGATTTGTGGAGTAAAATTCAAGAATAATATTCTTGTATCAAAAATAATTTTGTATAGAAAAGAAATCAATTTTTATCGTGAATAGTACTCCCGGTGAATAGTATCCGAGTGAATAGTACCCCATGAATAGTAACCCAGCATGAAAAGCTCCCCGAATACCCGAGTGAATAATATTTGAGTGAATAGTAACTGGGTGAATAGTAACTCATGAATAGTACCCCGACATGAAAAGTGCCTCGAATACCCGAGTAAATAATATTCTAGTGAATAGTAACCCATGAATAGTACCCCGGGTGAAAATATTGATATTTAATAAGAAAGTTCAGATCAATATTCAAATGAAACGATACTGGATGAAGCGCAAAACTTCAAGGATATCCCACTAATTTCATGGATTATAGAAGCAATACTTACCATAGTAAGTTTAGATTTAAGAATATGAAAAGAAATAACATACAAAACTGCAAATGGATTTTCACATGTCATGCGATACGTAATCCGCGTAGACAGGTTATTCAGACATATTAAAGGTTGAATACGAAAAATAGTATTCCTTATGAATACGAAAGAAATAATTCCCCTTACCTTAGTAGAAGACTTGATACTGCAATAGTAAAGTAGCAGAATACTCTTCTTCTTGCTCTCTATAGTTTCTCTCTCTGTAGTTTCTCTTGTGAGTCTCAGTGAATTGGTGAGAATGAAAGAAGAATTAAGATTCTATTTTATAGGAGAATGGACTAAATAGTAACTGATTCACGGATGGTCCAAATTGATTTACTATTAGAACCACCACCGACGGTCCAGATTAATTTACTATTAAAACCACCATCGATGGTCCAGATTGATTTACTATTAAAACCACCACCGATAGTCCATAAAATTAGTAAATCTTCCCATGGAATTTTAAGTCAAACTTACAACCAACGCCTCATAACAAATCCCTATATTTATATCATAAATTGAATAAATATTTACCATAAATCATTTATCTTTAATAAACACATTTTTAATATTTCAACAATTATTCATCATTAATATTATAACTCACAATATTTAACAACCAGATCATTCTCAGGAAAGAGGGGGCTTTCCGATAAGGATTTCTCCCTATTGGCGCGCAATTAGGTGATAAAACCTCTCCTCGACAGAACTTTCTAGACATCATCAATATTAAAAATAATAATATGAATAACTTTGTCTTCTCAATTATTAATTTACTAATAATAAATATTATGCAAATTATATTGTGACAATAATTGAATCAATAATATGAGAGATATATGCATCAACTACTATAGCAATAATTGAACAAATTGATTGGCTTCTTACGTAAGCATCAATAATCAATACCGTGTGCTACTATGCAACCATGCGTATTAATGTGCTTTTACCACCGAGTATTTCAATAGTTTAACGGTAAAACTTTCTCCGTTATTTTTATAAAAAGATATTTCTGCCATTTTCTAACTCTGATAGTTATTCCGTTGTGGGGTCCACAAATGATGATGTCGTCGTACGGATATTTCCTGACAAAAAGAATATTCCCCGACCAATTGAATATTTTATATCAACTTGCTTACTTTGAAAATTTTATAAATATTACCCACAACTATAACATTATATCAAATCCACTCCATAATATTCAAAAATATATTTCAAGAAAAATTAATCTTTATTTATGAAAGTTGGGGTCTTATAACCTCCCCTTCTTATGAAATTTCATCCTCGAAATTAGGGTACATACCTGATATGTCGAAGAGGTGAGGATACTTTGATTTCATTTCAGATTCTAACTCCCAGGTCATTTCCTCAACATCGTGGTTTCTCCACAAAACTTTGACTTGAAGTATAACCTTAGAGCGTAGAATATGCTCCTTCTTATCCAAGATTTTAATAGGTACCTCTTCATACGTTAAATCTTCCGCTAACTCGTCCGGTTCTAATTCAATAATGTGGTTCGGGTCTTCCACATATTTACGTAACATATATATGTGAAAAACGTTATGAACACGAGACATACTTGGCGGTAAGGCGAGTCTATAAGCCACAGTTTCTAATCGATCGAGGATTTTGAACTACCCAATGAATCGAGGATTGAGCTTTTTTCCTCTCTTTCCAAATCTTGTAACTCATTTCCATGGAGCAACACGTAACAACACATGTTCTCCAACATTGAATTCCACATCCTTCCGATGAAGATCAACATAACTCTTTTGTCGATCTTGTGAGGTTTTTATACGTTATCGGATCATTTGAATATTTACTGTAGTCATACGTACCAATTCCGGTCCTAACAATGTTGCTTCACCCACCTCGTCCCAGCATACTGGAGAACGACACTATTCACATATACGACATTATTCACGAATACGGCACTATTCACCGAAAAAATGAAATTTTCTTCTTTTTATCCAAGATGTTTATTATGGTTACTATCTTTGATTGTATCCATGTTTTGATCTTTATTTTTGAATTCTGCTTCACAATTGGTTATTATGGAGTATTATTGAACTTGGATAAATTGTAATACGAATCCCTATTATTTGTTCTTTTATCTCACTGGATTCATTTTCTTTAAGATATTTTTCATAATCCTCAGTCCTAAATGATGATATAACTGAATATCTTTGGCCTGTAGTGCAAAGATGAATGATTAACTGATGAATATATTTGGCTCGTAGTGCAAAGATGAACAGGTGTTGAGATGAACATGACCAACTAGTGATACAAATGAATATCTTTGGCCTGTAGTGCAAAGATGAATATTTGATTCAAGATGTATATTGATTGATGTTACAAGGATAAAATATTGATGATGGACTTTTAAATCTTAGAAGATAGTAGAATTCATTCTCTACTTGACTCTTCTAATGGATTGTTGTTTTCGCTGCAGTTGTTGATCTAAAACTTGTTGTCTATTATATTTTATCATATTTCTCCCTGTTGAAGACTAATGATAATTTGTTTTATATTATCTTAGTCATAATATTCTTTACTGGGCTAGTTGAGCTCACCCTTTTCCTTTTTGTTCCATTATTCTTCTCAGGATGAGAGAATTTAGCAGTAACTAGCCGGGGTATGGAGTGATGATTCAAGATAGTTGTTTTAGTAGTCCTCACTATTTTGTAAAATAGTGTATCAATAATTTTAATGACGACTCCTTTTGAGTTTGTATATTATCTATTAGACAATATTTATATTCAAACTCACAGTATATGTGTTGTCGTATTTTGCACGACAATTGTATTACTGAAGTTGTATTTGTTTCTGTACCATGTATTTGGCGACTCAGAATAGGTGAGCTATACCTATTTTGGGGGCGTCACAGTTGGTATCAAAGCTAAGGGATATGATCCCTGGCTGAGATGTGAGACAAGAACTAGGAGGGGAGAGAAGGGAAATTCCTTCGCTAGTATGACCTAACTAAGTTTATTTGGTATTTATTTGGTCGGTTAGAGTATAGGGATAATATGTGACATGTCAATTAACCCTTGTTTTGTTGCAGTATTTGAGAATGGCATGTGACGCCCCCAAAATAGGTATACATCTCCTATTCTGAGTCGTCAAATACATGGTACAGAATACAAATACAACTTAATTATACAACTATCGTGTAAAGTACGACAAAACATAAGCTGTGAGTTTTAATACAAATATTGTCGTCTAGACAATATACAAACTCAAATTCAATATTATTACATTTATTTTCCACTATTTCACTGAATAGTGAGGACTACTAATGCTATCATCCAATTCCGTCACTCCGCTTCCGACTAGTCCTCGCTTTCGTTCTCATTTCCTGAAGAGAACAATAAAAGTAAAAGGGTGAGCTCAACTAGCCCAAAGAGAAATATTATGACTAAGATAATGCGAGAATATATTATCGTTAGCCTTTCAACAAAGTGTTAAACCGATACAATATAACAACCATCAAGTTTAATCTGCGGTAAGAACAAGCAATCCATTAAAAGAGTCAAGTAGAGAATAAAATCTACTATCTTTTATGATTTAAAAGGTTTTAATCACTTTTATCATTGGGACTCAAATTTTAAAAATAATCCACATCATCGAATCACCCCTCGCACTACTACCAAGGATATTCTTTAGTATCACGACCACAATTATCCATGCACTTATGGGCCAAGAATATTTGTGTATTCAATAATGGTCATGATCATGCCAACAACTGTCCATCAATGCACTACGGGCCAATGAGGACTTTTACCACATCATTTGTAACATTACGGTCATGATTACACCGAATAATCCCTGGTCATAATCATACCAAGTCCATCTATGCACTATAGGCCACAGATGACTTTCAACAAAATATAAACATGAGGATGATGACAATGATATAAGAATTCAATAAAACAAGTTCAAGAATTATTTTATCCAGAAACTAATAACGTCCAAATTGTCAACATGATACTGCTTTGTAGAGTAAAATTCAAGAATGCTCGGGAAGAATATTTCCATGAAAAGATCTTTGGATGAAGGGCAAATATCAAGGATATTCCACTAATTTCATGGAGTATAGAAGTCAAAACTTTAACCAACCGAGTATAATAAGGAATGGAATAACAAAAGAAATCACCAGTACATGCGATAGATCATACAGTGCGGGTTATTCCAATGTAATAATAAAGATTTAAATCGGTCCCACGTAAAAGCGCATGCATGTGATTTTTCCAATGTAATAATAAAGATGGAATCAGTCCGTCGTAAAAGCCTTGCGAGCGAGATATTCCAACGAGAATAATAAAGATTTTAACCGGTCCCACAGTAGAAACGCATGCATGTGATGTTCAAATGAATGATAAAGAATGGAACAACAAAAGAATTTCACCAAGTATAGGGTAGCTCATGCGTATCTGAGTTATTCCAACGAAATAAGAAATAATGGAATAACAGAAGTTCTCTTCATAGATAAGAAAGAAATAATACTCCCTACCTTTAGAAAAACTGGATACTGGAATAGTGAGGTAGCAGACTTCTCTTCTTCTTTCTATAATTTCTCTCTATAATAATCGCTCTAAAGCTTTTGTGAATTGGTGAGAAATGGAGGAAGAATGAGCTTCTATTTATAGAAAAATATAGTTTCGATAATTGCACGTTTTGGGGCTCGAAAAATTTTAGTACAATACCTCCAACTTTTCCTTTATTTTTAATTTAGTCATGGAAGTATTATCAAACTTGCACCACCTCCCCTAATAGTAAATAATGTGATTCAATAGTAAATTGTGTGAATCAATAGTTCTAGACATGTGAAAATACGAATTACAGTATAGTACCTCCATCTATACCTCCATTTTTAACTTAATCATGCAAGTATTATCAATCTTGCACCAACTCCCCTAATAGTAACAAGAATGTCAAACAACAGTATACACATGTGAACAAATAGTTATAATCATGTGAAATAATAGCAATCAATTGCTCATTTATCCGGTTAAATACCCGATTAGTCAATATAACCTCCAGACATCAATTATTATCGAAATAATTGTCGATTTTCACTAACACAAATAATTCCAACACAATGAAACCATTTTTATCAAAAATATAAATTTTAAAATTTTGAAGTTTGACTTTTCTCAAAAAAGTCAACGGTTGACTTTTTGACCAAATAGTGAATTTCGGAAAATTTTGTGTTTATAGACTGTTTTTACTAATTTCATCGTTCCGAACTCAAATATCACGTCCGTGTCTCCAAATTCAACTCCGAACACAACTTCAATTTTAATAACATTCATCATTAATATTATAACTCACAATATTTATCAACCAGGTCGTTCCCAGGAAAGAGGGGGCTTTCCAATAAGGATTTCTCCTTATTGGCACGCAATTAGGTGACCAAACCTCTCCTTGACAGAACTTCTAAACATTGTAAATATTACAATTTAATAATATGAATAACTTTGTCGTCTCAATTATTGATTTAATAAAATAACATATTATGCAGATGATACTATGACAATAATCGAATCAATAATATGAGAGATATGATGCAGCAATTACTGTAGCAATAATTGAGTATAATTGAGTGACTTCTCACGTAAGCATCAATAATCAATACCGTGTGCTACTATGCAACCATGCGTATTACTGTACTTTTACTACCGGGTAGTTCAACAATTAACGGTTAAACTTCCGCCGTTATTTTCATAAAGTATTTTTGTCGTTTTCTCAATCTGACAATAATTCTGTTGTGGGGGTCCACCAATGATTGTCTTGCTTATACGAATATTCCCTGTTAAAACGAATATTCCCCGACCAATCGAATATTATATAACAACTTGCGTACTTTGCAAAATTTGTAAATATTACCCACAACTATAACATTATATCAAATTCACACCATAATATTCAAAAATATATTTCGAGAAAATTTAATCTTTATTCAAAAAGTTGGGGTCTTACATGGCAGCTGCAAATATTAACAATGGAGTGAATGAGACCGTGGAGACACCTTTAATCACCACCCAGGGGAACGTGCAACAGGAAGGCAATATTCCTCCTGTAAACAACACTACCGAACAAATGATGAATGATGGGATGTTTAGAAGCTTTTTGCAGTTCATTCAAAATCAGACGAGGGAGACTCGTGTACAAAATATGGGTGGAAATGATAACAATGCGCAATTTGTCACAGCCAAGCAGTTCAAAGAGTTGGGACCACCAGAATTTACGAGAAAGCCAGATCTGATCAAGGAGGAAATGTGGGTCAAACAAATTACAAGGATATTCGATGTCTTGGGATGCACGGGGGAACAGAAGGTTCCATTTGCCACCTTTATGTTCCGCGGTGAGGCAAATTACTGGTGGGAATCTGTGAAGCGTACCCAGCCTGCCGCACTCAACATGTCTTGGGAAACATTTCAGAAACTATTTAATGACAAGTACTTTCCTGAAAGTATTCGTCATATGAAGGAGGTGGAGTTTATCAGATTGGAACAAAACAACATGACGGTGTCCCAGTACGAGGCGAAATTTGCAGAGTTATCCAGGTTTGCACCTCATTTGGTCGAGAATGAGGAATGAATGACGAGGATGTTTCTGAGAGGTCTAAAACCCAAGATTCGAAAATATCTTATCTCTCATAAATTTTCTTTATATTCAGATGTTGTAAATAGGGCTCAAATATTAGAGCGAGATAATGAGTATGTTCAACCAAAGGACCACAACCAGGGTCATACCGGTGGCGACAGTCATCGAAGCAATGAAAACCAGCAGGGAGGAAACCATTCGGACAAAAGCGATAACCACTCTGGGGGTAATCGTGGCCGTGAAAATAGAAGAAGCGAGTCGGGAGGAGATTTCAAGAAGAGAAGGTACAACAATGACAATGTAAAGACGTCAACACAAACTTCAGCTGTTTCTAGGGGGGGAGAACGAGCACCGGTCGTTTGTTATAAATGCGGGAAAGAGGGACACATCAGCCCAAACTGCCCACAACAATCCAAGGTGTGTTATAATTGTGGAAAGGAAGGTCATATAGCTAGAGATTGTCTAGTTGCGAGACCAAGTTCAACGGGGATGGTGACTCCAAAGGCTATCCCAGACAAGTCAAAGTCAGTGGTTCCTGGAAGGACGTTTGTCGTGACTGCCCAAAATGCGAGGAACCCAAACGAGGTGATCACGGGTAAGCTAATCATAAACTCTTGTGAAGTTTATACCTTATTAGATACATGTTCTACCCATTCTTTTATATCTCCTACTTGTGCTCAACGTTTAAACTTGACTCCGAAGAAATTAGACCTTGACTTATCTGTTGAGACTCCGTTATGAGAAACTTTTATTACATCTACTGGTTATAAATCTTGCTTGATTCAAGTTGGTACCATCACATTACCTGCCGATCTTATTTCGTTGAAAATTCTTGCATTTGATGTGATTTTAGGGATTGATTGGTTAACCATGCATCATACTAAAATTGATTGTTTTCGTAAGGTTATTAGTTTTCATATTCTTAACCAACCTATTATGCGAATTCAAACAACCAAACCATTAAAGTCAATCATTGTCATATCAATCCGTAAAGCTATTCGTTTATTGAAAAATGGATGTCAAGCTTTCTTAGCCCATGTCACGGACATGAACAAAAACACGTCAGATTTGAATAATATTTCTGTTGTTAGTGAATTTCCTGACATATTTCCTGAAGAACTTCCCGGTCTACCTCCAGAACGTGAAGTTGAATTCTTTATTGACCTTGAACCTGGTACAAAGCCCATTTCTAAAATCCCATATCGAATGGCTCCTATTGAACTTCAGAAGTTAAAGGTCCAACTACTGGAGTTGTTGGACATCAGTTTTATTCGTCCTAGTACATCTCCTTGGGGTGCTCCTGTTTTATTCGTAAAGAAGAAAGATGGTAGTATGTGACTTTGTATCGACTACCAGGAATTGAAACCTGTCACTATCAAGAATAGGTATTCGTTACCTCGCATTGATGACCTGTTTGACCAGTTGCAAGGAGCATAATTTTTTTCAAAGATCGATCTTAGATTCGGATATCATCAATGAAGATTAAAATTGAGGATATTCCAAAGACGCCTTCGAACTTCGATGCAGGGATTATGAATTCTTAGTCATGTCTTTTGGATTGACTAATTCTCCTGCTGCTTTCATGGATATGATGAACCGTGTGTTTAAAGAATATTTGGATCAGTTTGTTGTTGTCTTTATTGATGACATTCTCATCTATTCCAAAAGCTGTGAAGATCATGAACACCATTTGAAGCTGGTACTTCAAAGGCTTCGTGATAACAAGCTATATGCCAAGCTGAAGAAATACGAGTTCTGGCTTGAGGAAGTAGCATTCCTAGGGCATGTGGCGTCAAAACATGGAGTATCTGTCCACCCGACGAAAATTGAAGCAATACAAAGTTGGGAGCAACCGAAGTCGGTGACCGAAGTACGTAGCTTTCTGGGCTTAGCTAGTTATTATCGGAGATTCATGGAAGGATTTTCTTGAATCGCTACTCCATTAACTAGCCTGACTCGTAAAGATACAAAATTCGGTTGGAGCGAGGATTGGCACCTGTTCTGACAATACCATCTGGTTTGGATGGATTTGTTATCTACAGTGATGCTTCAAGCAAAGAGTTAGGATGTGTTCTCATGCAACATGGGAAAGTCATAGCCTATGCCTCACGACAACTCAAAGAATATAAGAGGAATTATCATACTCATGATTTGGAGTTGGCAGCAGTCGTTTTCGCGTTGAAGATCTGGAGACACTACCTGTATGGGAAGAAAGTGGAGATCTATACAGATCATAAAAGCCTCAAAAATTTCTTCATCCAAAAGGAACTCAACATATGGCAACGATATTGGCTCGAGTTGTTGAAAGATTACGAACATACCATCCAATACCATCTTGGAAAAGCAAACATGGTAGCTAACGCATTGAGTAGAAGATCATATGCGGGTACTAGTGCAATGTTGTTAACACAAAGGCCCATTTTGTATGACTTACAAAGGATGGAGATAGAGGTAAAGGCTCCAAGTATCCACGTGATGATATCAAACATACGAGTAGAACCGACTTTAATCGATAAAGTTAAAGCTGCTCAAGCTACGGACATGGAGCTGATGCGTATGAAGAAGAAAGTGTAAGAAGGTGTTATTCCAGAAGTAATAATCGATGAAGAAGGAATACTTCAAGTCAACTCCAGACTTTGTGTTCCTAACAATTCTGACTTGAATCATAGAATCATGATGGAGGCACACAACACACCGTTTGCAATCCATCTTGGGAGTACCAAAATGTATCATGATCTTCGACATACATTTTGGTGGAGCAATATGAAGAGAGAGATCGCGGAGTTTATCTCGAAGTGTTTAACTTGTCAACGTGTAAAGGTGGAGCATCAAGTGCCAAAGGGTCCATTGCAACGACTTGAGATCTGAAATGGAAGTGGGAACGCATTACTACAAATTTCGTTATGGGTCTTTCCAAGGTTTCTCAAGGCATAGATGCGATTTGGGTTATTGTTGATAGATTAACTTAGTCTGTTCATTTCTTGCCTATACGGGAGACTTATTCCCTTGAACGTCTTGCTCGTATATACGTGAATGAGATTGTGAGATTGCATGGCATGCCAGTATCCATATTTTCGGATCGTGACCCAAGATTAACTTCACGATTCAGTTCGGCATACCATCCTCAAACAGACGAACAATCAGAGAGGATTATTCAAACTCTTAAAGATCTATTAAGACTCTGTGTCCTAGATTTCAAAGGGAGTTGGGATAAGTACCTACCATTGGTGGAATTCTCCTACAACAACAGTTATCAGGCAAGTATAGGTGTGGCTCCATTCGAGGCGTTGTATGGAAGAAAATGTCGTTCTCCAGTATGCTGGGATGAGGTGGGTGAAGCAACGTTGTTGGGACCAGAGTTGGTACGCATAACTACAGAAAAGATCCAAACGATTCGACAACGTATACAAACGGCACAGGATTGACAAAAGAGTTATGCAGATCTTCATCGAAAGAACGCGGAATTTAATATTGGGGATCATGTATTGTTATGTATTGCTCCATGCATGGAAGGGAGTTACAAGATTTGGGAAGAGAGGAAAGCTCAATCCAAGATTTGGTGGTCTATTTGAGATTCTTGACCGAATAGGAAATGTGGTGTATAGACTTGCATTAACTCCAAGAATGTCTCGTGTTCATAATGTTTTTCACATATCTATGCTTCGTAAATATGTTAAAGACCCGAACCACATTATTGAGTTAGAACTGGACGAGATAGCCGAAGATTTAACGTACGAGGAAGTACATGTTAAGATCTTGGATAGGAAAGAGCATGTCCTACGCACGAAGGTTATACCACAAGTTAAAGTTTTGTGGAGGAACCATGCTATTGAAGAAATTACCTGGGAGTTGGAATCAGAAATGAAAGCGAGGTATCCTCACCTTTTTGAAATACCAAGTACGTACGTCAATTTCGAGGACTAAATTTCATAAGGAGGGGAGGTTGTAAGACCCCAACTTTTTATAAATAAATTCGAATTTCCTCTATTTATTATTGTGAATAATAAAGTGTTAATTTAAAATAATGCTTCGGTTATGGGTGAAATGTGCAAATTTTGCAAAATAAGCAAGAGGTTATAAAATATTCATTGTTGTCAGGGAATATTCGTTTGGTCGTGGAATATTCTTGATGTTGGGAAATATTCGTACGACGGCACAGCCATTTGTTGGCCCCATAACGAAAAACGGTTGGATGAAGAAAACGAAAAATTTGAGTTTTTATAAACAAGGGCGTAGTTGTTACCGCTAACACTGTTGGAATACCAGGTGGTTAAAATACAGGAATACGCGTGGCTGCACAGTATTTTTGAATTATTGATTCTTACGTAAGAAGGCACTACTCAATAATTGTTACAGTAATTACTGTTCAATATTTTATTTTATTGATTCAATAATTGCTGCGTTGATATTTTATATTATTGTTGTTTCAATAATTGTCATTTCACAGTATCTCAATTATCATATCAATAATTTATATTATTTGAATAATATTGTTAGATAGCATTATTGGCAATGTCTAAGGAAGTTCTGTCTAGGAAAGGGGTTTGGTCACCTAATTGTGCGCCAATAAGGAGAAATCCTTATCGGAAAGCCCCCTCTTTCTTAAGAACGATCTGGTTGTCATAATTGTGATTCTGTAATATTATTTGTGAATAATTAGTTATTGATTTATATGATAAGGAAATATTTATTTTATGTGGATATAAAAGATGGATATATTTATTTTATGTGGTTATAAATGAAGGAATAAATGTTGAGGTGTTTTATCAGTATTTTGTCAGAATAGAGGTGTTGAAAATCGTCCGTATGTGGGTTTCGGATATTTTCTATTTGGAATTTGGAAAAACTTAAACTTACAAAGTTGTAGAGAATTTAATTTCCTATGGAATGGACATAAAATTTGTATTTTTCTGATAAAAGAGATATTTATTATGAATTATTGAAGTTTCGAAAATTAAATATTTTTATTAAAATTGTGGGTGGGACCCACTTTTGTTTTTAAAACATGTGGGCTGCTGAAATTTTTCCAAGATGGTTGGCTTTGATGTTTCAAAGGAGGTGGGCGTAGAATGAAGAAAATAAATATTATTATTTTATTATTTAGTCTACTTTGGCGTTCTAGCATTTTCCTATAAATAAGGTGCTTAGTTAGAATTGAAAATCAGACTAGAATCAAGTTTTTTCTCTCTCTATACATTATCGAGCGTATTTTGTGAGTATTTAGATACTCTGTGAGTTGCTATTCAGTGCAAGTTTCCTTCAGTCTTATACCGATATTCTGATCAGAAGTACTGTTATTAAAGGGTAAGGGATGTTATTTTCTTCATAATGATGTTATTCTTTCAATTATACTGAAATATTGGTATGGATTTTATTATGGAATTTCTACCTTTTTGTGTTGGGGTTACTATTCACGTATACAACATTATTCACGTATATGGCACTATTCAAGAATACGGCACTATTAACCAAAAAAATGAAATTTTCTTCTTTTTGTCCAAGATGTCTATTATGGTTACTATCTTTGATTGTATCCATGTTTTGATCTTTATTTTTGAATTCTGCTTCACAATTGGTTATTATGGAGTATTATTGAACTTGGATAAACTGTAATACGAATCCCTAATATTTGTTCTTTTATCTCACTGGAGTTGTTTTCTTTAAGATATTTTTCATCAATCTCAGTTCTTTTATCTCACTTGTTGTCTATTATATTTTATCAGATTTTTCCTTGTTGAAGACTAATGATAATTTGTTGTATATTATCTTAGTCATAATATTCTTTACTGGGCTAGTTGAGCTCACCCTTTTTCCTTTTTGTTCCATTGTTCTTCTCAGGATGAGAGAATTTAGCAGGAACTAGCCGGGGTATGGAGTGATGATTTAAGATAGTTGTTTTACTAGTCTTCACTATTTTGTGAAATAGTGTATCAATAATTGTAATGATTACTCCTTTTGAGTTTGTATACTGTCTATTAGACAATATTTGTATTCAAACTCACAGTATATGTGTTGTTGTATTTTGCACGACAATTGTATTAACGAAGTTGTATTTATTTCTGTACCATGTATTTGACGACTCAGAATAGGTGAGGTATACCTATTTTGGGGGCGTCACACATACCTTTAATAACTCACAAGGTTTGCATCGATAATTTGCATCAAATAACTTAATAGTTAAATATGCTTAATATGCTACTCTTATAATTTTCCTTTGCCTCTGTCTTTCCTCGAACATTCGTCTTAATCCGAAAATGTTATCATGATATAACAAGAGTGAACAACTACATTGGTCAGCAAGTTTAAATATAAAATGGATATATCATGATTGAAAATGAATAAGCTTTTAAGTTTTCAACAAGGTATAATAATTGTGAAAAAAGCATTAATCAAAATTTCAATAATTGAATGACTGGATCAATAATGCTCGGTGGTCAACAACGAGCATGAACAAATTTAACTGAACCTTATGGTAATAAAGGTGATCAGTCTTTCATACCTGATGAACATATACAACATGCATTAAGTGCGAATCAATAATCAAATATGTGTAATAATTATCAATAATTAATCCACTAGCATGTTTGAAACATAATAACTCGAATTTGAGTTAGAAGACTTATTGATCTTTCAATCAGCATATCATATCTCATCTCAGAATATAACTATTCTTAAAATAAATTATCTAACACTTAGCCACATAGTTAAACATTAGATAAATTCTTAACTTAATAATATTATCGCCTTTTTTGATAATATTTTAAATCACTTTACTTCATCATCTTAAAACTTCGCCTAATATTCTTAATCACTTAATAATAGTTTATTAATTTAATAATAATCACTTCATAATATCTTAATCATTTCCAAATATTATTAATCATTAAAGAATATTTTATTCATTTATAAATATTATTAATCATTTAATTATATTTTAATCATTTAATAGTATTCAACTCACTTCTTAATATCATTAATTATTTAATAATATTTCACTCATTATATAATATTATTAATCATTTAATAATATTTTAATTTAACATTAATCTAATATTATTAATCATTTAATAATATTTTAATTTAACTTTAATCTAATATTATTAATCATTTAATAATATTTTAATTTAACATTAATATAATATTATTAATCATATAATAATATTTTAATTTAACATTAATCTAATATTATTAATCATTTAATAATATTTTAATTCTAAATATTATTAATTACTTAATAAGATTATAATATAATATTAATAATCCTTTAATAATATTTTAATCATTAATTAAACTTATAAACAATTGATTTTCATTGTTTACCCTTTACTAATTCATTTATTTAATAAACTTAAAATGCCATAATTATAATATTTTATCAAAAATGACCAAACTTCCCTCTACAAATCTAATTGTCTCATATCAAGGGTCTTTGGTCCAAAAATTTACGTTTTTACCCTTTTTAACATTACATTACTCATTATTCACATTTATCCCTAATTCAACCATTTTCTTGAAAACTATCAAAACTGTTCCAAAAATCTTTCTTTTCTTAGATTTGACAGGTTATAGCTCCCTTATGAACATATATTTTTTTCTAGAATTTTTGAAATTCGTTTACTATTTTTAAGTACTCCAAAACAGCCGAATCTTGCAACATTTTTCATAAATTGAAATCTTGTCCAAAACTTTTGAAACTGTTAGGGTATGTTCTTATCATATACATGTACTTCCTGTAAAAATTTCACAATTTTTAATGTTAACCACAAAGAGTTATTCAACTTTACTTTTAAAATAGTACTTTCTTGTAAAAACCATCACTTTCATTCTACACATCCAAAAATAGCCATATTTGGACAGGACCTTCATAACTCATCATGTTATCATACCAAAGTTTTCTAGAATTTTTAAAGCAAAAAAAGTATACGAAATATCCCCTACAAGAAACTAGCCAGGAAACTTTTCTATTTTCCAAATTTTTGTTGTTGTTTCGACAGTTTTGGAAAAACATATGCCACGACTTGCTCGTTTAATATTTTTGAGTACTACCATTTGGGTTTAACAGGTATCTCATGTATCTAACATACCTCTTTGACGGATCACAAAAATTGTTTGTAGATGTCAATTGGTAAAGCCTCAAAGTGGGCTTATTTCTATGGTTTTTATGGTCAAAATCAGTTTTTGTGTATCTTTGGTTTTCAAGCTTTTCATCACTTAAAATGATAAGATCTAGACATGAAACAACATAAAACATGTAGATCTACTACTTTAGAGTTTAAGATCATAAGTTCATTATTTTATCAAGAACAACCACAATGAAAACACAAACTAACTTAGGTTTGAGTTTTTTAAGACTTTTATACCTTTAAGGTTTTTCCTCATCTTCTTGCTAGGTGGGTGAAGCTTGATGACATGGAAGGAAAACTCCACTCTTTTCCTCTCTCCTTAACATCTGAACCCCTTATCTTCTCTCTCTTTCTTTAGCTTATTTAGAGAATGAAGTAAACTTTTTTTTACAAAAGTGGTGGAAGCTATTTATAGCTAGAAAATAATATACATACATCATATATATCTACACAATATCTCTCCAATATCTTACAAAATCTTAGCAAATCCTTCCAAATCTCCCATGAGCTTAAATCTCTTCCATGTCTAGCAAATCTTAGCAAATCCTTTCAAATCTCCCAAATCTTTGAAAAATAAAAATCACATTTGCTTATTTCTTCTTCTTATGTTACTGGGTACATCCCCCCCCAAATGCCCCAATTTTGATTTATTTTAATTGATTTATTTACTTAATAAAATGACTTAAAAGTCTCTACACTAATTGGGCCAATTAGTTAGCCATTATCAAGTGCAAAATAGTCATTATGCCATCACTAGAAAAGGGCAAAATGGTCATTCCACCATATCTAGGAAAATTCCTAGAAATTTTCTTCTAATAAGACATATTCGTCATTAGTAATTTTTATTAAGGGTATAATGGTTATTTGTCCATTTGCTAGGAAACTTCCTAGAAATTTTCCTCTAAGATACAAAGGTCATTAGTGAGATTCTTTAAAGGCATTTTGGTCATTTAATCATTCAATAGGAAATTTCCTACAAGGATATTATAGTTATTAATAATTTTCTCTAGGGGTAAAATAGTCATTTCATTATTACTAGGAAACTTCCTAGTAATTTCCTTCCTAGGGCACAAAAGTCATTAATAATTTTTTTTTGGGCAATAAAGTCATTTCCCATAATTTTCTACATTTAACTCAAGTATGGTTAGTTCCTAATCATAGTTATTTTACTAACACATGTATCATTATTAGTTGGACCAAGACTTGGGATTCCGCATAGTTATTTGGGCTCTCTAATTAAAATAATTGGGCCAAATGAATTTGCATGGTCCACTCCACTCCTTTTGAATTTAAATAATTACTCATGTACATTAAATTTTATAATCCAATTAGATTTGTTTTTCTTTTTTATTTCTCTTATATATATATATATATATATATATATATATATATATATATTTATATAATCACATACATATTCCACACAAGTCACAAAGTATTTAATACATGGATAAATAATTAATGTGACCTAATATTCTTGTATGATTAATTTAATTAATCATTTTTCTTGCTAAAATATATATAGCACATCACTAAGTATATATGTACCTATACATATACACATTCACTTTATATTTATAAAATCTCTTCATTTAAAATTTATTTCCTTAATAACATTTCCTCATACATTATTACATAATCTCTTTCACTATTTAATTCATATAAAATTTTAAAGGTATCACAATACCTTATTCTTAATATACCTCCAAGTATACATATAAATCCATTCTAAGATTTTGAATTTTTTTTTGTAACCTATATTTTCTCACTTTTACTCTCTATCTTCTCATTTCTTTCATTCACATTTAATTTCTTTTGCATTAATTAAAATTTCAAACCATATAGGTTTTTCTCAATTTTTATTTATTTATTCCTCTATTTCAAGTATAGGTTTTATTCTTTAACGCTTAATTTAATCGCTCAAGATCTAATAAATTTTTGTTTTGTCACAATTAATCTATAATTAAGTCTTAATTATTTATAAATTTAAAATGATAAAAATGTCATTATATTGATTATTGATGATTATTAAATAACAAGATTTTAATTAGTAGTACATTTATACATTTTAAAATATTTATCATTATAATTGATTATTGATGATTTTTTTTTAAGATGAGTTTGAAATGTATTAAATTTTCCTTTAAAAAATAATGGTCTTATATTTACCATTTTTGGTATAGAAAATAAATAGAATAAATGTTAAATTGAGACTCAATATTACACATAAATACTTTTTTAACCACATGTCATCAATTTTTGTTGGGTGTAATCTAATTAAGCACAACATGCAAGTATACGTGATCAACAAGTAATATAATTATAAGTTAAATATCGTTCCCACAGAGACAGAATTCAACTTTAATCTAACAATTACCAGCTTTGTATTATTTTAAATTTATTAAACTAACTGAATTGATTGATAAGAATAATGAAAAACTAATAACAAAATAAATATCAACTAACAACCATAAATTTTACTCAGATAATGGAGAATTAAGTCTACAACTTCACTTTATGCTTCACTCAGATTATCATACTTCTCTTTAATCCAATTAACTATTTCAGTTCATTAATCAAGAACACAAAAGTAGAATTAGTTATCTCTCGATGCACTAAACCCATATCAACTTAAATCCACAGATGATATAATTAAGCCAAACACCCTAATTAACTAATTCACTATATCTCTATGTGAATTACAATTAAAGAAGGTTTAAATCCCAAGTTCTCATATGATTACATGTGATGCATAAGGATATCTCTATTCTAAACATACATCATGAATTTCATCAAACGCCGAAATCATAAACACGTGTTATTATGACCAAGTCTAAACACATATTTCATCTCTCGAATTCATACAAATCCACATAGAATTGGTGATCGAGCAACTCATAAATTATGTACAAATCATAATAGATGAACTGAAAAATAGCTTTACTGAATTAAAATCAAAGCATGATAATCCTTGTTACACTATAAGATCCATTGTAGACTTAATAAGTTGAATTAGTTCATAACTAATGGAAAAAACATTGAATAGATTAAAGAAACCATCATCTCAATTACAAAACAAAAATTAAAGAACAAGAATAGTAATAGAACCACCATTCTCTTAACTCCAATTTGTAATCTTCGAGTTCCTTGCTTTTTTGCTATGTTCCTCCACAATCTTCTCAAATTAGGGCTTGAAAGTTGTAATTGAGGGATTGTTTGTTGAATGAATGAAATTGTATAGCTTAAGTCTCTGTAATCGCAGCTAGATATGTACTCTTTCCAGTCCCAATCGTATCCAAAGTCCATCAAGTTACGCCACGACAGTAGTAGAATTGCATCATAACTCCTCTTTCTTATCCGCGTACCCCCGCCCCAACGAGCTATGTAGGCTTGGGAACCCCCGCCCCGGTGGGGTGTTAAATCTCTGAAACATGTACACCCCCGCCCCGGCGGGGTGTTTACTTTGTAAAAGGGCCCACCCCGACGGGCTATACTAAGTATCTTGTTGATTTCCTTGTAATTGCATGATGATTCCTACCACATTGCCACCATCATGCCTTAGCTAACATATATTAAAACTTGCACACAAAATAAGCACAAACACATAAAATGATACTAAAATAAATGGATTAAGCATTGTTTAAGTTCGAATAGGCATCTGATTCATAGGTATAAAACCCACTCATCAAATTCCCCCAAACTTAAACCGTGCTTGTCCTCAAGCACAACAGAATGCAACGCAATGCAGCTAACTACATGCCTACGAATCCAACTATCAGACATAACATAATCTATTTAAATTGCCTCGTAGAAACTACAATAGACATGTCAAGAATCTTTCCAAGACAAATTAACAACCTCACATCAATTACCAAATCTTTCCCTCATTATGGTTGATATAAAAGTGTGTGCTCAACAACCATGTTAATCGATAGAAAATTAAATAAAACACATAATACGCCTCTTTAAAGGAATCAAACGGTTGAAAGTTAGAAAATCGAAAACAATCAAGATTCGCTAAAACCAAACATATACCACATTTAGGAGTCGAATGGAATATTTTTCTTTATTATTCCACTTTACGGGGCTTTTCGCTTTTTTTCCCATTTTTACTTTTTATTTTACTCACGATTGTGCAATGTCTAGTCCTCTTAGGCTTTTCAAGGCTACCCATTAACGAAGTTTTTGATCAACTACTCCTAAACCCTAAGACTTTAGGGCATTGGGTGTAGGGACATCCCTTTTACTTACTTACTCAAGTAACAAAGGCCACGTAACTAGAATAGCCACTTGTTTATTCATTCTTTTTTCTTTCCTTTCTTTTCATTCTTTTTTAAAAAATATATCCCAAGTTTTCCCCAAACTCAAAGTTTCGCCTAATCTTAGTCATCACCACTTATTCAAGACTTTCTTTCATTAAAACTAACATTATCCTTAAGAAATCAATTATGTAAAATTTAAACCCAATCACCAACATAGTCATTATTATGGTGTTATCCTCGATTATACCAGCCTCAAAATGCATAAAGATTTAGACCATGATAAAAATTACATTAAAGCCTCGATAAATAATATTAATCTTGTCTATGGAATTCCAATCTCATCATTGGCATCAAACAAACTTTAACCATTTAAAAGTCGGAATCATGTAAATATAAACTAAATGCGACATAAAAAAACAATAAACTAACTAATATTTTTGAGATTTTTTATTATTATTTTTAGATAACTCAACAAAAATAGAAACTATTATTTACATAATTAAACTACTAAACTATAAAATCATAACTACACTATACTAATGATGCAACTAACATGTAATGCAAACATGAACTAGCATGAACTAAGAAATGCAAAAATAACTAACTAACACGTGTAAACTAACATATGACATATGTAACATAAAAATAACTAAACAATAAACAGATAACTAAGACTCCCCCAAACTTAACAAATATAATGCCCTCATTGTTAAAATATATCCATAAAGCACATGAGAACTTCCCTGTATCGGCTAAGCCGGGGGTGGTGGCATATCCTCAACGTCAGAATTTGATGGTGGATAGGCTGGTAACGGTTGTGGAGTCAGAAATTGGAACTGGTCAGCAGCAGTTGGATTCATTCTGCCAAATGCCTCTGCCAATAAAGTATTGAAAGCATTTTGCGTGGCAAAGGCATGATCTTGTCGTGCTACAATTCTCTTCAACTTCATATCCTCTTGCATGTCTCTCTCATCAATATATCTTTGCATGATTCTAAACTTAGTGTTGAATATATATTTGGTAGATCGATGACCCTTTTAGCCTCCTCGGCTCCTCGGACATCTCATCGACTTTAAATTCATCATCTTCAGAGGTATCTTCGCCTCCTCTTCAAGAGCATCGGAAATATAAATCCTAGCCCTCAGATGTGACTCTCCTCCAGCCTGCATCGAGTATCGAGAAATCGACGTGAGTCTAAGATCCGGAGTGGTTACCGCATCGCTCATCTCACGACCATCGAACTCCCCGATCACGACTACATACCACATATAAGGGAGGGGTGTGGCAACCCCCAAGAGAATGTCCCGCGCAAGCAACGTCTGATCGAGAAACTGATGATGGCACCAACGTCAATATCAAAGTCCTTCACAATGGCATACAGGAGTAAAACCTTTTCTTTAGTCACCTCACTTGTGAGTGTGGATGGAAACAATTTTGCGCACATGAATGCAAACCAAATCTTACCATACAAACTTAAATCCTTACTCATGAAAAGGGTTCCACCTTTCTTCCCTTTTACCCACGTTGTTCCCGGATTTGATATCTCAATAAGTATCTAATCATAATTGGGGTTGTTATCTCTTAGTTGGGCATATTGGCAGATAGTTGGGGTGACCACATTGTAGTATTCATTGATAGCCTCTGGACCGAATGGAACTTGTTTGCCATGAACAAATGCAACAAAAGGTGCTTTATCCGCTACATTTGTGTAAAACTCATTCACCTCGGTTACTACGGTCGGGTCTAGTTGGTATGTAAATGTATCCCAACCTTGTTCAATAATTTATCGCCTCATTTTCCCATCAAAAGAATCTGATCTTAACCCTCTCTCTTGTGTCAACGCCTTCGGTGTAAAGTACTCATATTTTTCAGCTACAAGGGCACTGATAAATTTTCGTTTGTCAAAGTTGCGTGTTGATGGTGAAGATTTTTCGCCCCGTTGACGTTTAACTGGTGTTTTCGGTGCCATTGTATCACAATGAAGTGCACAATCTCCCCTAAACTTTCACTTGTATAATTCCTCAAACACTTGGCGTGCACTGTGACACCCCAAAATAGGTATACATCAACCATTCTAAGTCGCCAAATACATGGTACAGAATTTAAATACAAACTTAGTTATACAACTATAGTGTAAAATATGATAAAACGTAGCTGAGAGTTTTGACATGAATATTGTCTCATAGACAATATCCAAACTCAAATGGAATCCTCATTACATTTATTATCACACTATTTCACAGAATAGTAAGGACCACTACAGCCACCATCTCGAACCGTCACTCCATTCCCCGACTAGTGATGGCTACGTTCTCATTTCCTGAAGAGAACAATGAAAGCAAAAGGATGAGCTCAACTAACCCATTAAGAAATATTATAACTAAGATAATTAATTTATCCATAACCTTCATCAGTAATAAATCAGAGATTTAGAACATATGGTAGATGATAACAGTTTTCAACCATAATTGTAGCGAAATCAACAATCCATTAGAAGATTCAAGTAGAACATAATGTCTACTATCTCCTCCAAATTAAAAGTCCATCGTTAATATTTCATTCTCGCAATACTCATCAATAGTTCTTTGTTGTTACCCAAAGACAAAGAGAACTTTCATCACATGTGTTCACCGAACCACTAAAGATTATAGTTAAATTCACAATTCATATTTATAATCATGTAAATCAACAGTTTCTCCTTGCCACAAAGGCTTAATAGAACGTTTACTCAATATCCTTACCCCAAAGGCTAAAGACGTTCAAATGTAATAACAATGATCATATCAATCAGTTGTCTATCTTTGCACTACGAGCCAAAGATATTCAACTATAAAACCAATGGTCATGATCATACCAAACAATTGTCTGTCATTGTACTACGGCCAAAGACATTCAACTGTTATGGTCATGATCATACCGAACACATTATTGAATTATCCATGCACTACGGGTCAAGGATATTCGTTAGTATCACCAGTGGCCATGATCATGTCATACACCTATCCATCTTTGCACTACAGGAAAAAGCTATCAATCAACAGTCCGCCTTTGCACGTAAGCCAAAGATATACAACTGTAAAACTAATAATCAACTGTCAATCTTTACACGTAAGCCAAAGATATACAACTATAAAACTAATAATCAAAAGTCCATCTTTGCATGTAAGCCAAAGATATACAACTATAAAACCAATAATCAACAGTCCATATATGCACTACGGACCAAAGATGACTTTCATTACAATATAAGCATGAGGATGATGACAATGATATAAGCATCAATCAAATGAAATCAAGGATAAATATTAAAGACTTTAAATTTATCCAGAGTTTAAAAATGTCCAAATTATCAATATGATAACTGCTTTGTGGAGTAAAATTCAAGAATAATATCCATGTATCAAAAATAATTTGGACAGAAAAGAAATCATTTTTTGTCGTGAATAGACTTTAATTAATTGTAAATTGTACCCCATAATAGTATCCCATGAATAGTACTTCGTGAATTATACTTTGTGTATAGTACTTCAGGAATAGTATCGTATTTATGAATAGTGCTCATGAATAGTACCGTATGAATGAATAGTACTGTATGAATAGTACCATATATATGAATAGTGCCCATAAATAGTACTCAGTGAATAGTATCGTATATATGAATAGTACCATATGAATGAATAGTACTGTATAAATAGAAATAACGCTCCTTACCTTAGTAGAAGACTGGATACTACAATAGTGAAGTAGCAGAATACTCTTCTTCTTCCTCTCTATAGTTTCTCTCTATAATTGCTCTTGTGAGTCTTAGTGAATTGGTGAGAATGAAAGAAGAAATGAGCTTCTATTTATAGTAAAACATAGTTTCGATAATCGCACATTTAGGGGCTCAGACATTACAGCTTTAGTACCTTCATCTTTGCCTCCATTTTTTTATTTAGTCCTTCAAGTATTATCAATCTTGCACAACCTCCCCTAATAGTACATGCATGTGAACCATTAGTTCCATGCATGTGAACAAATAGTTATTTGCATGTAAACTAATAGCAATTAATTGCTCATTTATCCGATTAATTACCGGTTTGGTCAATTTAACATCCAGAAATCAACTATTATCAAAATAAATTTCAATTTCCACTCACACTAATAATCCCAACACAAGGAAAAACTTTTATCAACAATTTCATCTTTGAAATTTCGAAGTTTGTCTTTTTCTGAAAAAGTTAACAGTTGACTTTCTGACTAAAAAATCAATCAAGGTAAATTTTGTGTTTATAGTTTATTTTACTAATTTCATCGTCATGACTCAAATATCTCGTCCCACGCCTCCAAATTCAACTTCGAACTCAAATTCGATTTTTAATAACATTCATCATTAATATTATAACTCACACTATTAACAACCGATCATTCCTAAGAAAGAGGGGCTTTCCTAAAAGGATTTCTCCATATCAAGTGGAATTAGGTGACCAAACCCCTTTCATCGACAAGAACTTTCTAGACATTGTCAATAATACAAATAATAATATGAATAACTTTGTCATCTCAATTATTAATTAGTTAATATAAAATATTGTGACAATAATCGAATCAATAATACGAGATACTACGCAAAGAATTACTATGGCAATAATTGAATAAATTGAGTGACTTCTCACGTAAGCATCAATAATAAAAATAATTTACAATACCATGTGCTACTTATGCAACCACGCCAGTATTATTCTACTTTTATCAATGATTATTTTATGACAACTTGCTTACTTTGAAAATTTTTCACATATCACCCTTAACTTTAACCTTTATCAATTTAACCATTTACCAAATAGAATAATAATTATAAGAAAATTGAATACTTTCATTTCATAAATATCGGGGTCTTACATGAACACTGACCCACATTGTCCCAAATTGAAGAATAATTGCCAAATATAATGAAAAACTGACGTAGATGCTTACCCACACTGATTTCTTCACTCTGTGATGAGATTGAGGTGGTGGATTACCAATAGAAGGCCTTTTCCCCTCTTTCTTTGCTTGAAAATTAAAACTAATGAGAAACCCTAGGTTTTGTGTTTGATAATCTGAGAATTTGATGCGTATGTGGTGTGGAATGTATGAAGTTGGAGTTAGGTTTATATAGGATAGCATTAGATGACGGATTTGATGTGAAATGGGAGATTATGGAGGGATTTCGTGGGGATTGAGGTGTGATGGTTTTTGGGTTTGATAGATAAAAGTGGGGGCACAATCTGCAGAAGAGCCTCTTTAAAAAAAATTATGAGTTTCTTACCCCCGCCGGGGTGGGCAGATACAGAGAGCCCCCTAGCCGGGGTGGTATGTCAAGCCTATAATACCCCCGCCAAGGCAGGGTCTTTATTCTGCCAAATTTTTTTTTGATTCATTTTTCTGACCTGTACACAGGTACAACTTCCCCCTTTGTCCCTGAAATCCATTAAAACCCGAGATTTAAGTTAATTGCAGACAAATTGAGCAGGAATGTATTAAGTAACCACACAATAACAAGCTATTTAACTACTAACATATGAATTGCAAAAAAATTGAACTATTGAATACTAACACTACTACTAAGTTACTGAATTACACAATATGAAAATAAATACTTTAATTAACAAGAAAATTGGGTTGCCTCCCAATGAGCGCTTGTTTTTAAGTCTTTCAGCCTGACTACTCCCTGTGTCATGGGGCATCGGCAAGAGTGGTCGTGGTGGCTTGATTATCAATGTCACCACCCCAATAATGCTTTAGACATTACCCGTTGACTTTGAATGTTTCCATGGATTCCACTATAGAGTTCAATGGCGCCATGTGGGAAGACTATTTTGATAGTGAATGGCCCCACCATCGTGATTTGAGTTTCCCGAGAATAATCTCAGTCCAAGAGTCAGTACAATAACAAACTTTGGCCCTTGCTCAAACTTCCTGCTTAAAATCTTCTTATCGTACCATTTCTTGACCTTTTCTTTATACAACTTAGAGTTTTCAGAGGCTTGTAAATCTAAACTCTTCTAGCTCATTAAGTTACAGCAGCCTTTTTCTACTTGCAACTCTTTGATCAAAATTCAACTTCGAATGGACCAAAGATGCTTTGTGTTGGAGTTCAACCAGAGGTGACACGATTTCCTGAAATAAGTTGATACGAGACATACCAATTGGTGTCTTGTATGTTATTTGATAAACCCATAGAAGTCCATCCAATTTCAAAGACCGGTTTTTCTCTTTCGGATTCACCACTTTCTAAAATTCGCTTTCACCTCTCTATTTGAAACTTCAACTTGGCCACCTGTTTGGGGATGATAAGTCGTTGTAATCCTCGTGATTAACCCCATATTTTGCTAAGAGAGTCAGAATGAACTTATTGCGTATGACTTCCTCGTCACTTATAATTGCTCTCAAAGATGCCAAATCTCATGAAGATGTTTTTCTAAATGAATTTCAAAACAACTTTGGCATCATTCGTTGGAGAGTGCTATGACCAACCCACTTCACACATATTCCACAAATACCTAGCAAGATGTATAGATTATTGTATAAAGGTGGAAAAGTTCCCATAAAGTCAATCCCCCAAACATCAAAAATTTCAACTTCTAATATTGTATTAAGCGGCATCTCATTCCTTTTTGAAATATTACCCACTCTTTGACATCTATCACAACTTTTTACAAATTGGTGGGCATCTTTGAACATAGTTGGCCAGTAGAATCCTACCTGAAGAACATTTACTGATGTTTGCTCACTTCCATAGTGTCCCCCATATACAGATGTGTGGTATGCGTGCAAGATGTTTTTAACTTCACTGTGGGGCACGCATCGACGAATCATCTTATCTGCACATTGTCTGAAGAGATAAGGCTTATCCCACATGTACCACTTGACATCATGTAGGAATTTCTTTATCTGTTGACGTATCAAGTTTAGAGGAAGTATCTTTCTCACCAAGTAGTTAGCAAAAACCGCATACCATAGAAGTTCTGAATTTACCCCAAATAAATATTCGTCTGGAAACGACTCGTTGATCAAACATTTATTTGCCTTGTCCTTATCTGGATTTTCCAACCTCGAAAGATGATTAGCTACTTGAATTTTGTCCCTTCATATCCTTGATTTCTAAAGCAAACTCTTGAAGGAGTAGAATCCATCGGATAAGCCTAGGCTTTGCATTTTCTTGAAATTAGATATTGAATCTCCAAATGGTCCGTGTATACAACAACCTTTGTTCCTATCAAGAATGATCAAAATTTGTCAAAGGCATACACGACCGCAAGTAACTTCTTCTCAGAGTCAGTGTAGTTCAATTGAGCATTTGTGAGTGTTTTACTTGTATAGTATATAGCATGAAATATCATGTCTCAACGTTGTCCCAAAACAGCCCCTACCGCGTAATCGCTAACATCACACATCAATTCAAATGGCATCGCCCAATCAAAAGCATGATTATGGGAGTCGTTGTCAACTTCTTCTTCAAGTGTTCAAAATCCACAAATATTCTTCATCAAATCAAAATTGCCTCTTTCTCTAATAGACTACATAGTGGTTTTGCAATCTTTGAGAAATCTTTGATAAACCTATGATAGAATCCAAAGATGCCTTCGAGAAAAACCGCAAATTCCTTTAACCTGGGTTGAGGTGGAAGATTCTCAATTGTTTCCAACTTTGCCTTGCTAACTTCCAACCCTTTTCAGTAGAGACTTTGTGCCCAAGAATGATTCCTTCTTCGACCATGAAATGACATTTTTCCAATTCAAAGACAAGATTGGTTTCCACGCAGCGTTTCAATACCATAACCAGATTCTCAAGACAACTCGCAAAAAAGTATTCTCATATATTGAAAAGTTGTCCATAAAAAATTCAACATTGCACTCCACAATGTCTGAAAATATAGCCATCGTACATCTTTGAAAGGTTGCCGGTGCATTTCGCAACCCGTATGACATCCTCCTGAAAGCAAAGGTTACATATGGGCACGTGAATGTAGTCTTCTATTGATCTTCTGGTACAATCACTATCTGATTATACCCTGAATACCCATCCAACAAGCAATAGTACTCATGTCCAGCTAAACGGTCCAACATCCGATCGATAAAAGGTAAATGAAAGTGATCCTTCCGGTTTGCCTTGTTAAACTTCATGTAATCCATGTATACTCTCCATCCGGTCACTATCCTAGTCAAGATCAATTCATTATCATCATTAGTCACAACCGCCATCCCACCTTTCTTTGGGACACACAACTAGGCTCACCCATGAACTATTTGAAATAGGGTAGATTATCCCAAAGATCCAAATATTTCAAAATCTCTTTCTTCACAACTTCTTTCATAATTGGATTGAGCCTTCTTTGTTGTTCCACTATCTGTTTTGCCTCCTCTTCCAAGAGTATCTTGTGCATACAGAATGAAGGGCTTATTCCCTTAATGTCAAAAATTGTCCATCCTATTGCAGACTTGTACTCTCGAAGTACCCTCAGTAACTTACTTTCCTGCAAATCATTAAGTGCAGATGCAATAATAATAGGTAAAGAATCAGAATTACCCAAAAATGTATACCTGATGTGTTTAGGAAGAGACTTTAGCTCAAGAGTGGGTGGTTCCTCAAGTGAGTGTTTTATTCGTGTCGATACTTTCTCTTCCGTATATAATGGCTCGAATGGCACCTTAAATCTACTCACTCTAGGCAATGCATCCAACATATGCAAATAGTCCAAAAATTCGCACCATCTAAGTTTCAAGATCTCCCATCAAAGTGTTTTCCAAAGGACCCCGCTTAAACCTCGAATCAAGTCTTCATTAACCATCTTTTGAACACATCCATTCTGAAACACTCTTCCTCATCTGTAGGGAATCTCATGGCAATGAACACATTAAAATTCACTTATTGGTCTTGTACTCTCATCGTTAACTCTCCTTTCCTAACATCTATAAGAGTCCTCCCAATAAGCAAGAATGGCCTCCTAAGATAATAGGAATGTTCTTGTCCATTTCATAATCCGTAAAATGAAATTTGGTTTGGAAATATAAATTTATCCACCTTTACTAGAATATCTTCAATAATCCCCTGATAAGTAACTTATCTATCCGCCAATCAGAATGAGATGTTCAGAGGTTTAGGTGCCAGAAACCCAACCGAGTGTACACCGATAATGGCATGAGATTCACGCCGCACCCAAATCACACAAAAATTTGTTGAAGGCCATGTTCCCAATCGTAAAGGAATGGTGAAACTCCCTGATCCTTCAACTTCGGAGGCAACTTCCTCTACAATACCACACTACATTCCTCCGTCAATGCAACAATCTCATAATCTTCCAACTACTTCTTCCTCGACAAAATACCCTTCAAAAACTTTGCATAGCTCTTAAGATCTGCTTCTAGGGCTTCTACGAATGGAATATCGATCTCAGAACTTCTCAAGATTTCTAAAACTTTGAGAATGTTTGATATGTGACGCCCCCAAAATAGGTATACATCACCCATCTTGAGTCGCCAAATACATGGTACTAAAATCAAATACAAACTTCTTATGTACAATACGATAAAAGCGTAGCTGAGAGTTTTTACACAAATATTGTCTCATTGATAGTATTCAAACTCAAAGGAGTCTTCAGTACATTTATTATCACACTAAATAGTGAGGACTACTACAGCCACCATCTCAGACCGTCACTCCATTCCCCGACTAGTCCCAACTACGTTCTCATTTCCTGAAGAGAACAATGAAAGCTAAAGGGTGAGCTCAACTAGCCCAGTAAGAAATATTATGACTAAGATAATGCAGAATAAATTATCGTTAGCCTTCAACAGTGTTAAATAATAAACAACAAGTTTAATTGCAGCGGAACAAGCAATCCATTAGAAGAGTCAAGTAGAGCATGATATCTACCATCTTCTATGATTTAAAAAGTTTATCATAATCTTTATAGCTGATACTCAGCTTAACAAATAATCCACATTACTGAATTATCCATGCACTACGGGCCAAGGATATTCATTAGTATCACAACCACGAATTATCCATGCACTACGGGCCAATGATATTTGTGTAATTACCAATGGTCATGATCATACCAACAACTGTCCATCAATGCACTACGGGCCAATGAGGACTTTTACCACATCATTTGTAACATTACGGGTCATGATTATACCGAATGATCCCTAGTCATAATCATACCAATCAACAGTCCATCTATGCACTACGGCCAAAGATGACTTTCATCACAATATAAGCACGAGGATGATGATAATAATATAAGAATTCAATTAAATGAAAGCAAAGGATAAATTTTTAAGATTTATAATTTAATTTATCCAGAATTTAATAATGTCTAAATTATCAACATGATACTGCTTTGTGGAGTAAAATTCAAGAATAATATTTTATCAAAAATGATTTGGATCGAAAAGAAATCAATTTTTGTCATGAATAGTACCCCAGGTGAATAGTACCCAAGTGAATAGTACCCCGTGAATAGTACTTCGGGAATAGTACCCCGTGAATAGTACTTTGTGAATAGTATCCGTGAATAGTACTTCGTGAATAGTACCCGTGAATAGTACTTCGTGAATAGTACTCTATGAATAGTACCATATAAATGAATAGTACCCATGAATAGTACTCCGGCATGAAAAGCTTAAAATTTAACAAGAATGTGCAAAAAATATCCTTCTGAAACGATACTAGATGAAGCGCAAATTTCAAGGATATTCTACTAATTTCACGGAGTATAGAAGCAATACTTTAACGAAATAAGGGTATAATCAGGAATACGAGACGAAATAATATTACTCATATACTACAGAGTATGGAAGAAAATATTATTCCTTATGAATACTGAACAAAAATAATATCCCTTACCTTAGAAGAAGACTGGATACTGGAATAGTGAAGTAACAGAATACTCTTCTTCTTTCTCTCTATAGCTACTCTCACTATAATTACTCTCGTGAGTCTTAGTGAATTGGTGAGAATGAAAGAAGAATGAGCTTCTATTTATAGAAAAACATAGTTTCGATAATTGCACATTTTGGGGCTCGAATTATTACAAAGATAAGATTCTTCATCTTTTCTTCTATTTTAATATAGTCCCGCAAGTATTATCAATCTTGCACCACCTCCCATAATAGTAATGCATGTGAACCAATAGTTCCATTCATGTGAACAAATAGTTATATGCATGTGAACTAATAGCAATTAATTGTTCATTTATTCGATTAATTACCCGATCGGTCAATTTAACCTCCGTAAATCAATTATTATCGAAATAAATGTCGATTTTCACTAACATAAATAATCCCAACACAATGAAAATATTTTTTATCAACAATTTCATCTTTAATCAACACGAACTTATTCATCATTAATATTATAACTCACAATATTTAACAACCGTGATCATTCCCAAGAAAAGGGGGCTTTTCGATAAGTATTTCTCCTTATCATGCCGCAATTAGGTGACTAATTAATAATAATAATATGAATAACTTTTTCATCTCAATTATTGATTTAATAATATAAAATATTATGCAAATGATACTATAATAATAATTGAATCAATAATACGAGAGATATTATGTAGCAATTATCGTAGCAATAATTGAGTATAACCGAGTGACTTCTCACGTAAGCATCAATAATCAATACCGCAGTGCTACTACGCAACCACAACGTATTACTTTACTTTTACCACCGGTAGTTCAACAAATTTTAACTAGAAAAACTTTCGTCGTTATTTTTATAAAAAGACATTTTCGCCATTTTCTAACTCCGACAATACTTTCATTGTGGGGGTCCACCAATGATTGTGCCATCATACTAATATTCCCTTAAAAAACGAATATTCCCCACTAATCGAATACTTTATAACAACTTCCTTTACTTTGTAAAATTTGTAAATATTACCCACAACTATAATAATATATCATCATCCACACCATAATATTCAAAAATATATTTCGAGAAAAATTAATCTTTATTCATAAAAGTTGGGGTCTTACAGTCTAACTTCTGCTTTTAAACACTCTACTAAAACGGTGGTGGAGGATAGACAACGGGTTCAATATCTGCCTGAATCTTATCCACTTGCATGTCTTCACCTTGTTTCTCTTCAATCAACTTTTCTTCACTTTCTTTCACATCTTTCTTTGGTAAATTTTCTGCACTTTGTCCCTCAAGATGTTTTCCACTTCGTAAGGTGATTGCTTGACATTGTTCATGATTTCCCCTTATATGCTTTTCAGTGTCACTCGATAAAGTCCCTTGAGGTCTGTTATTCAATGTCAATGCAAGTTGTCCCATCTGATTTTCCAAGTTCTTAATCGCCGCCGCTTGTGTTTTCATAGCAGCCTCATTACCGGATATGTATTTCAACAATAGCTCTTCTAAATCTAACTTTTTCTCTTGATGTGGAGCTGACTGTTGATGCTGATTTTGGAAACCGGGGACTGGATGGTGGTGGAGTTTCACGATTTTGGTTGTTAGTCCACAAAAGTTTGATGGTTCCTCGACCCTGATTGTAGGCATTCTGGTATGGATTCGGAGGTCTATTATAACTACCTCACGAACTGAACTGATGTTCGATCGATAGCACACTCGCTTCTTCGGATGTTCCCTACACACACCACACACATACGCCCACTCACGAACCTCAGACTCGTGAGGGCATCTATTTTCTTTGATAATACCGAAATCGAGTCGCTAAAGCCGCCACCCATCTACCTCTAGCACTCTAGCTTCCTTTGGTTGTGTCATTCTTGCATGGGCCTTTGGTAGTTGTTAGTTGTCATAGTCTCAATCAAGTCATACGATTCCTCAAATCTTTTAGCCATAAAAGCTCCCCGACAACAAGATCTATACTTGTCCTCAAATTATTGTTCAAATGTGATTGTAGGAAGGTGTTCATATGCAACCACTGGGCAATCCGTGATGTGGACACTTCCTTAGCAATTCCTTATACCTTTCCCAAGCTTCATATAGAGATTCCCCATGCCCTGCTCAAACATTGTAATCTCATTCCTCATCTTAGCGCCTTTGTTGGTGGGAAGAATTTGGCTAAAACTTTTTGAGCTAGGTCATCCCAAATAGTGATCGACCTTGGCGCTGTAATAAATTTAACCAAATTTCTTCACCTTTGTCTCATAGTGTAAAAAGAAACAAACGAGCAAGACCGCTGCATCGACACCCCATTGTACTTAAAGGTGTCACAAATCTCCAAAAAGCTAACATGTGCTCATTTGGATCATCATTAGCCAATCCCCAAACTGCATTTCAATTTCAGATCATCCTCAATCGTCCCACGCTTGATCTCAAAGTTGTTCGTTGTAATTGCAGTCTGGTGATGCTAGATCAATTTCAAAGAACCTTTGGTGTAGCATAGTCCCTAAGTGCTTTCTCGATCCTCTACATACCATATTCTATCGATTATCAAAATTCTCCCTAGTTTCCTTAATCCACTTACTCAACCTTTGAAACCTTCTTTCGATGTCGCCCTCATAAGGAAGTAACCGTTTCTTTCAATCGAAGTTCAGTATGCACTAAGTAAGAGAATCTTAAACAAGAAATAACACAAAAACAAAAAGAAAATTGCTTAACTAAAACCGATCTAATTAAATAAATATCAAAGTAATAAAATCAAATATCTAGTCCTCAAAGAATGGCGCCAAAACTTATTGGATGCGCCTTTATTACACATCACGCAAGTATACGTGATCAACAAGTAATATAATGATAAGTTAAGTATCGCTCCCACAGAGACATAATTCAATTTTAATCTAACAATTACCACTTTGTAGATTATTTTAATTTTATTAAACTAACTCAATTAATTGATAAGAATAATGAAAAACTAATAAACAAATAAACATCAACTAACAACCACAAATTTTACTTAGATAATGGAGAAGTAAGCCTACAACTTCACTTTATACTTCACTCAGATAATTATACTTCTCTTTAATCCAATTAACTATTCCAGTTTATTAATCAAGAACACAAAAGTAGAATTAACCATCTCTCGATGCACTAAACCCATATCAACTTAAATCCACAGATGATATAATTAAGCCAAACACCCTAATTAACTAATTCACTATATCTCTATGTGAATTACAATTAAAGAAGGTTTAAATCCCAAGTTCTCATATGATTACATGTGATGCATAAGGATATCTCTATTCTAAACATACATCATGAATTTCATCAAACGCCGAAATCATAAACACGTGTTATTATGACCAAGTCTAAACACATATTTCATCTCTCGAATTCATACAAATCCACATAGAATTGGTGATCGAGCAACTCATAAATTATGTACAAATCATAATAGATGAACTGAAAAATAGCTTTACTGAATTGAAATCAAAGCATGATAATCTCTGTTACACTTAAAATCCATTGTAGGCTTAATGTGACGCCCCCAAAATAGGTATACATCACCCATTCTGAGTCGCCAAATACATGGTACAGAATTCAAATACAAACTTAATTTATACAACTATTTTTATACGACAACAAATAAGCTGTGAGTTTTAATACAAATATTGTCTCCTAGATAATATCCAAACTCAAAATAAGTCAGCATTACAATTATTATCACACTATTCTTATAGAATAGTGAGGACTACTATAGCAACCATCTTGGACCATCACTCCATTCCCCGACTAGTCCCAGCTATATTCTCATTTCCTGAAGAGAACAATGAAAGCAAAGGGTGAGCTCAACTAGCCCAGTAAAGAATATTATAGCTAAGATAATACAGAATAAATTATCATTAGCCTTCAACAGTATAACAACCGATAAAATAAAATAGACAACAAGTTTTAGATCAACAACGCAACTGAAATAATAATCCATTAGAAGAGTCAAGTAGAGCATGATATCTACTATCTTCTATAATTTAAAAGTTTATCGTCAATCAATTATTCATGCACTATGCATCAAGGATATTTCCTCGACGCCCCCAAAATAGGTATACATCACCCATCTCGAAATGCCAAATACATGGTACAAAAATTAAAATACAACTTAATTAATACAACCGCCGTAAATACGACAAAAAAACATATGCCGAGAGTTTTAACACGAATATTATCTTCTGCATAATATCCAAACTCAAATTTAATATTATTACAATTATTATCACACTATTTTATGAATAGTGAGGCTTACTAAAATAACTATCCGAACTCACATCTCCGCTCCCTACTAGTCCCAACTTATATTCTCATTTCAAGAGAACAATGAAAGTAAAGGTGAGCTCAACTAGCCCAAAGAAAGAATATTATGACCAAGATAATGCGTAATAAATTATCGTTAGCCTTCAACAGTGTTGAACTGATAGAATATAATAGACAACAAGTTTAACTACAGCGGAACAAACAATCTATTATAAGAGTCAAGTAGAGCATGATATCTACTATCTTCTATGATTTAAAAAGTTTATCATAAATTTATCGCTGAGACTCAGCTCAATAAATAATCCACATCACTGAATTATCCATGCACTACGGGCCAAGGATATTCATTATTATCACCAATGGTCATGATCGCCAACAATCGCCCATCAATGCACTACGCCAATGAGGACTTGAATACATCATTTGTAATATTACCTAAATCATGATTATACCGAATGATCCCCGGTCATAAGATACTAATCAACAAATTCATCTATGCACTACGGCCAAAAAGAGGACTTTCATAACAATATAAACATGAGGATGATGACAATGATATATGAATTCAATTAAATGCAAGCAAAGGATAAATTCTAAAGATTTATAATTTAATTTATCTATAATTCAATAATGTCCAAATTGTCAACATGAAACTTCTTTTCAGGAGTAAAATTCAAGAATATTATTGTATCAAAATGATTTGACCGAAAAGAAATTATTTTTATCATGAATAAACTGACCTTAAGTGAATAGTATCCCATGAATAAGATTTTGGCATGAAAAGGTTAAAACTTTCAAGAATGCTCGTAATAATATTTTTATGAAAAGATATTGGATGAAGCGCAAATATCAAGGATATTCTACTAATTTCGTGAATTATAAGCAATACTTACCATAGTAAGTTTAAATTTAGGAATAAGAATTGAAATAATATCCTTCCATACTATGGAGTATAAAAGAAAATAATATTTCTTACGAGTATTGAAATAAAATAATATCTTTTACCTTGGTAGAAATCTAATCGATCGAATATCTGGATATTATTTTGAAAAAATCTTGCGTAAAAAAACTACACTCAAAAGTATCCTTATACTTAAGAAAAATACTCCCAATACTATAGAATAAGAATTTCTCGATTTTGAAAAGGTGTGTTGAGGAAGCAGGATTACCCCTATTTATAAAGAATCTGAGGATGAAAAGAATTAAGCAGGTCGCCTAATTCTCGCCAACCTTTCCATACCTTACTTCTTATTTTCTTACACGCCACCACCCCTTAAGGAAATTGGTTTTGCATGAGAATCATTTATTTGGAAAGTTTGGTCAAGAAGGGCCACACTTTGAAAACAAAGATTGCAGGCAATTCATTCATTAATGCCTAACTCATATTGTATAATGGTTGGGGCCTACACTTATTTGAAAACAAAGGAATGGTTTGTAGGAACCACATCAACCACCAACCAACTTAGGAAACAATACGCAGAAGAGAAAATGTACACGTAAGTATTCAAAACCAAAATGATAACTTTTACTCCTTTTATTCACATGTCAAAAATTATATATTATTATAATAATAATATTACCATTTAAATTATAAAACAATTATATTATTATATTATCACATTATTATAATATAATATTATAATAATATATTTGAATGAATATTTTATCAAAGAAAATAATTATCAAACTTTCAACAAATAACTCATGTCAAATCCTTCATTTATATAAAAAATTGAACCAATATCCACCACATAATAATTAATATTATAAGCTCATAATATCAACAACCAAATCATTCCTGTGAAAGCAGGGGCTTTTTGATAAGGATTTATCCTTATCAAGCCAAGAATTAGATGACAAAAACCTTTCTTCGACGTAATTTTCTAGACATCACAATAATGCTAACTAATAATATGAATAATTATGTCGCCAATAATTATTGATTTAATAATATAAAATATTGTACATATGAAATCGTGATAATAATCAATCAATAATATGAGATACTCGCAAACAATTATCGTGGGTAATTATTGAATAAAATTGAGTGACTTCTCACGTAAGCATCAATAATCAAAGATAATGTACAATACCGCAGCTACTATGCAACCACGCCAGATTATCAGATTTTTTATCATCGGGTATTTCAATAGTTAACGGTGAAATTTTGCCGTTATTTTCATAAAAGATATTTATGTCGCTTTCTAACTCCGACAATAATTTTGTTGTGGGTCCACCAATGATTAATACATTGGTCGTATTTAATATTCCCCGCTAAAATGAATATTCCCCGACCAATCGAATATTTTATAACAACTTGCTTACATTGCAAAAAATTTAAATATTACCCACAACTATAACATTATATCAAATCCACACCTTAATATTTAAAAAAAATCGAGAAATTAAATCTTTATTCATAAAATTTGGGGTCTTACAACCTCCCTTTCTTATGAAATTTCATCCTCAAAATTGGTGTACGTACCTAGTATGTCGAAGAGGTGAGGATACCTTATTTTTATTTCAGATTCTAACTATTGAGGTATAACCTTTGAGCGTATAATATGTTCCTTCTTATCCAAGATTTTAACATGTATCTCCTCATATGTTAAATCTTCTGCTATCTCATCTAGTTCTAATTCAATAATATGGTTCGGGTCGTCCACATATTTATGTAACATCGATACATAAAAAATGTTATGAACACGCGACATACTTAGCGGTAAGGCGAGTCTATAGGCCACACTTCCTACTTGATCAAGGATTTTAAATAGACCAATAAAATCGAGGTTTGAGATTTCCTCTCTTCGTCGATTCTTGCTTCTAGAATAACACCTTCTTGCACCTTCTTCTTCACATTCATTAACTCTAAGTCTGCAGCTTGAGCAGCTTTAACTTTATCGATTAAAGTTAGTTCTAATCGTATATTCTCTATCTTCACGTAGGTTCTTTGAGTCTTTAACTCTATCTCCATCTTTTGTAAGTCGCATTTAAATGGATCTTTGTGTTAACAACATCGCACTCATAAACGCATACAATCTTCTACTCAACGCCACCAAATACCACGCTCGCTTTTTTCCACGATGGTATTGAATGGGATTATCGTAATCTTTTAATGTTTCGAGCCAACGCTTTTAAGCGCATGTTACGCTCGTTTTGGGTGAATAAATATTTGAGGATTTTGTATCGGGTTCAAGGTCGATACAAAATTCGATTTCACGCCTGGGGTAGGCTAGAAGTTCTTCGGAAATATGTCGTGAAATTTATTAACAAATAGAAATATCATTCAAATCGTGACTCATCCAAGACTTGATAACACCTCACATCGATACCTATCAACTTGCCACCGTTATTCACGACGTCCCCTCACGAAAAGTCCGCTTCAGTCCATCCCACACAAGGAAGTCACCAAAGAAAGGCTCTGGGATCTTTACTTACGGCTTGATATGATAAATGATCGACTTTAGTGGTTTCGTCATTGAATTCGTGATAAAGTTGGTCGGAATATGAAGGCAAACAACCTTACGAAAATAATCAATTTTAGCATGATGAGTAGTTAACCACTCAATTCCTAAAATCACATCAGATGCAAGTATTTTCAAAGATATGAGATCGACAAGTAATGTGAGGTTATCGATTTGAATCAAACAAGATTTATAAACAGTGGATGTAATGAAGGTTCCTCCTAATGGAGTTTCAACAAATAACTCAAAGTCTAATTTCTCTGGAGTTAAATTTAAACGTTGAGCGCATGTAGTAGGAGAAATAAAAAGAGTGGGTAGAACCGTATCTAATAAGGTATAGACTTCAGTAAGAGTTTATGATTAGCTTACCCGTAATAACTTCTGCTCGGGTTCCTCGAAAAAACGCCTCACTTAAACTACCAACTTCTGACTTATTTGGGACATCTTTTACGCCACCATCCCAAATGGACTTAACTTCACTACAAGACAAAAATCAAGCTTAGGTGACTTTCTCTTCCATAATTGAAACACGCTTTTGGGTTGTCATAGATAGTTTGACGGATGTGTCCTCTTGTCCCTCATTTGAAACATACGACCGGGTCGCTCTCTCCTTCCTTGGAAACGGGTGTCGGTGCTATTATCTTTCCATCATTATTGAACCTTCTCTTCTTGAAGTTGTTCTCACTTAGTTCACCTTTCCTATTATCTTCGCCACGATTACCACCAAAGTAGTTACCATTTTTGGCATGATAATTTCCTCTGATGGTTATCATTGTTCTAATAGCCGCTGCCACCTAAGATGATTATTATCGTGTTGTTAATCGTTACCTTTTGATTGAGTTGACCATTATCGCTCTTCCAATAACCCAGCCATATTCACAAATATCCTAATATAAACAAAGTTTGTGAGAAATGAGGTATTGATGTATTTCGGTTTAAACCTCTAAGAAACATTCGTGTCATACGCTTCCTCATTATCTACCAAATGGGATGCAAATCGATAACTCCATAAACTTAGCCTCAGATTGCGATATGGTCATCATGATGTTCGCTCTAACTCGATGAATTCCACCTCCTTCATGTGATTAATACTTTTGTGAAAATACTTGTCGTTGAACAATTCTTGAACTTCTCCAAAGACATCTTTAAGTCAGGTAGGTCGAGTAACGCTTACGGATTCCCACCAAAGAATCTGCTTCTTCACGAAACATAAAGGTGGAGAAATGAACCTTTTTCTCATCTCGAGCATCCCAAGACATAAAATATCTTGATGATTTGCTTAATCCATGCCTCTCTTTAAGTGGTTCGATTTCCCAACAACTCGATGGTCCCAAATTCTCCTTGAATTGCTTAGCAGCGACTGACCACCGTGATTTGTCATTAACTCCACCATGATTATGAATGAGTCTCTCTCGTTTGGTGTTGTATGAATTATAAAAATTCCTAAATGTACCACTTGCTCATCATTTGGTCTGTTTTTTGTTTATAGGAGGATTATTGCCTTCCCGATACACATTATCATATTTATTGATCGTCGGTGACTCAATCTGGCCTCATGTGCTTCATTGCTTATCTCAACATTTTCGTATGTCATTTTCAAACACCGCCACAAAACATGGGTTAATCGACATGCCACATATTATCTCCTCATATTCGGTCGACCACTTAAATAACTATTAAGCTTAGGTATGGCCATACTAGCGAAGGATTTACCCGCCTCTCCTTCTTAGTTCTAGTCTAACATCTCACCAGGATCATATCCCTAAGCTTTTGAACCAACCAGATGCCCCAAAATAGTATACATCACCCATTCTCGAAGTCGCCAAATACATGGTATGTAATTCAAATACAAACTTAATTTATACAACTCAAGTGTCTTCAAGCAAATCACGACAAAACATAAGTTGTAGAAGTTTTAATACAAATATTGTCTCTAGATAATATCCAAACTAAAATAAGTCCTCATTACAATTATTATCACACTATTCTTATAGAATAGTGAGGACTACTATAGCAACCATCTTGGACCATCACTCCATTTCTCGACTAGTCCTAGCTATATTCTCATTTCCTCAAAGAGAACAATGAAAACAAAGGGTGAGCTCAACTAGCCCAATAAAGAATATTATGGCTAAGATAATGCAATAAATTATCGTTAGCTGCTCAACAAAGATAACAATTGATAGTATAGTAATAGACAACAAGTTTTAGATCAACAACTCAGATCGGAATAAGAATCCATTAGAAGAGTCAAGTAGAGTACGATATCTACTATCTTCTATGATTTAAAAGTTTATCATCAATTTTATTGATGAGACTCACTTAATATATAATCCACATCACCGAATTATCCATGCACTACGCGCCAAGGATATTCATTAATATCACATCCACGAATTATCCATGCACTACGGCCAAGGATATTCGTGGTTATCACCAATGGTCACATCACGCCAAACAACAATTCATCTTTGCACCCTCGTCAAGAGAACGATACGGTCACGATCATACCAACAACTCGCTCATCAACGCACTACGCCAATGAGGAATTTTACCACATCATTTGTAACATTACATGTCAAGCTGATTATACCTAATAATTCATGGTCATAATCATACCAATCAATGTTCCCATCTATGCACTACACGGCCAAAGATGACTTTTATTACAATATAAGCACGAGGATGATGACAATGATATAAGCATTAATCAAATGAAAATCAAGGATAAATATTAAAGACTTTAAATTTATCCGTAGTTTAAAAAATGTCCAAATTATCAACATGATAACCGCTATATGGAGTAAAATTTAAGAATAATATTCACGAATCAAAACTAATTTGGATGTAAAAGAATCAATTTTTTCGCCAAGCTAATAAGCACCTCGGTCAGTGAATAGTACTTCAATTCTAAGAAAGTACCATTTCTATGAATAAAAGATTTTTCGTATATGAATAAGAATAAAGACGTATGAATAGTACCATACATCTGAATAGTTCCTATTAAATAGTATTCCACATGAAAAAGTTTAAAATTTAACAAGAATATTCGTAAAATATTCTCGTGAAACGATACTAGATGAATCGTAAATTTTAAGGATATTCTACTAATTTCAAGGAGTATGTATAAAAACTTATCAACATGAGTGTAGAATTAGGAATATGAAATGTAAATAATATTACTTACATACAATAGAGTATGGAAGAAAATATTATTTCTTACTTAATATCGAACAAAAATAATATCTCTTACAACTGCTGAACGAAAATAATATTCCTATACGAATATTAAACGAAGATAATATCCCTTACTTTAAATCGAATCGAAAATGATATTCATTACGAATATCGAATCCAAAATAAAATTCCTTACTTAATACGGAAAATAATATCGTAAGCTTAATATGAAATAAATAATACCTTTACCTTGAAAAGAAGTTATTCCGAACTAGTATAAGCGGATATATTCTTGAAGGAAACTTTTTACTATTTTCTACACTCAAAGCTTCCTTAAACTCTAAAAAATTACGCTACCAATATTATAAGAAGAATTCTCCTGATTCTAGGTGTGATTTTCATTTCTAAACCGAAAGCATCCTATTTATAGAGAGAATGGAAGGATACTATTTGAAAATAAAAATCACGGTGAACAATCGTCTCATTAACAAAGGTTAGAAATTTCTAAAATTTTGATTTTTACTATTCATTACCGCAATAAAATATTCTTAATAAAACAAAAACTTTAAATAAAATATAATATATTCTATTTATAATCTAATAAAACAAAACTTATATATATATATACCTTAGGTACACGGCAGATCATCTTTATATATATTATATATATAATCACATGCAATACCCCTCCTCGACTTATCTTCCCCCCACCCCTCAATCCCCCATTTCCCCGTGACCCAATTTTATATATATATATAGATAATAAAATTGATATAACTTTTTATCTACGCTTTTAAAAAAATGGGTAAGCGGGTCCAAATAATAAGCAAAATTTGCAAATAAATACTTCATAAAATACCCTCTATTTATCTCAATTCACTCGGGCTTCACTAAAAACACATTTTTTGAACAATAATTATTCATCATTTATAACTTGCAATATTAATAACCGCCAGATTATTCCTGGAAAGAGGGGGTTTTCGATAAGGATTTCTCCTATTGGTAGCGCTAATTAGGTGCGACAAAATCGCTTTTCTTGACGTAACTTTTCTGTATATCGTACACACAATGCAAATAATAATATGAATAACTTTGTAAGCCTCAAATTATTGATTTAATAATATTAAATATTGTGACAATAAT
>CM035167.1:89949704-90002396 GCA_020205615.1 Panax quinquefolius | reverse complement strand
TTCTTATTCATTCCATTCTTCTATAAATAGAAGCTCATTCTTTCATTATTTCTTACGAATTCAACTTTGAAACTTTAGAGAGAGAAACTATAGAGAGAATTCTTCTTCTATAATCTTGAAGCGTATTTCTTTAGAGTTTAAGAAAACTTTGAGAGTAGTGCAAGTTTTCTTCGAGTATATCCTCGCCTCTACTAGTGGAATACTCTTATTTGAAAGGTAAAGGGATATTGTTATAGTAAGCGATATTATTTGTTGTCTTTGTAAGGGGTGTTATTCTTTCTTATTCATGAAGAGAACTTACATTATTTCATTCTTTATTATTCATCATGAATAACTTTTGTATGCTGTGATTCTAGTATACACCGGTGTGAAGTCCATTGTTATTCCATTATTTATTATTCTATTGGAATAACTTGTACGCTATTTTACCCAATACTTGGTGATCTTCTTTATTATTCTCGCATTTATTATTACATTAGAATAACTTTGTATCTTGTGGTTTACCCTATACTTGGTGGAATGACCAGATATGAGGTTTACCTAATACTTGGTGATCTTCTTTTATTATTCGCATTTTTATTATTACATTGGAATATCCTATCCGTAAGTATACGCCTTTTGATTCCATTACTTATTATTCCGTATTTACGATTACATTGGAATATCCTGTTCGCATGTGTTTTACACCGGACTGGTTCCGCTTTTTATTATTACGTATTTATTATTTTGTTGAGAATAACTTTGTTTGTGCGGTTTTATCGCATGCATGGTGAATCCTTCATTATTCCATTCTTTATTATTCTCATTGGAATAACTCATACATATGGATTACCACATGCATGGTGAATGATCCTTTATATTCATTTCTTATTAAATTGTAGAAATAATCTGTCTAAGTGGATTACTGCATGGCGGTGAAAATTCATTTGCAGTTTCATATATTCTTTATTATATTGTTGGTTATTAGTTTTACAATTGTATGTCTTTGACCCATAGTGAAACGATGATATGTTGTTGAATAACTTTGGCTTACATGCAAAGATGAATTGTTAATTGATAGCTTTGGCCCGTAGTGCAAAGATGGACATGTGTATGACATGATCATGACCACTGGTGATACTAATGAATATCCTTGGCCATAGTGTAGGGATGATTCGATGATGGGAATTATTTATTTAGCTGAGTCTCAGCGATGGCTTTTATAGTTGAACATCTTTGGCACGTAGTGCAAAGGTAGACAACTGATTGGTATGATCATTGTTATTACATCTGAATATCTTTAGCCTTTGGGGTAAGGATATTGAGTAAACGTTCTATTAAGCCTTTATGGCAAGAAGGAATTGTTTATTCACATTATTATAAATATGAATTGTGAATTTAACTAACTTCTTTGGTGGTTCAGGTGAAACACGTGATGAAAGTTCTATTTGTCTTGAGTATAACAAAGAACTGTTGATGAGTATTACAGGAATAAAATATTAATGATGGACTTTTAATTTAGAGGAGACAGTAGACATTATGTTCTACTTGACTCTTCTAATGGATTGTTAATTCCGCTGCAATTATGGTTGAAAAGTTTTATTATCTACCATATGTTCTAAATCTCTGATTTATTATTGATGAAAACTATTGATAATATAGTTATCTTTAGTCATGATATTCTTTACTGGGCTAGTTATGCTCACCCTTTCTTTCACTTATTCTCTTGAGGAAATGAGAACGTAAATGGGTCGAAAAGTGGATAACGGAAATAGTGTGATGGTCCGAGATCGTTGAAGTTTCTCAATACATTATAAAAGCGGCATAACATGCAACCGATAATTGTATTGAAGACTTAAGATGTGTGTGTTAATATTATTTTATACGTCACTTAATAATTGATTTTAGCGAACAACAATAGGGTGATGAGAGCCCGACTTTGAAAGTGTCAAAAGTGTACCCCATTAAAATGAACAAGATAGTTATCTTCTCGTTCTTCTTTGGGGTCTTAAAATATTCTTCTTTGTATTTTATATGGCATTGTAACAATTTGAGTTTGGATCTTTATCTATGAGACAATAGTGTATTAAAACTCACGATTAATCGTAGGTTGTATTCTATACGATGATTCAACAATTGTATAAATGAAGTTTGTATTTGATTTTTATAATGTGATATCTGGCGACTCAAGATGGGTGATGTATACCTATTTTGGGGGCGTCACATAAAAGAAAATTTAATTTTTCTGTGAATAGTGTCGTATTCGTGAATAGTGCCGTATACGTGAATAGTAACTCCGACACCAAAAGATAGAAATTTCACAAAAAACATCATCACGCTTCGTGAATAGTACTCGTGAATAGTAACTCGTGAATAGTAACTCATGAATAGTAACTCGTGAATAGTAACTCATGAATAGTAACTCATGAATAGTAACCCCGACATGAAAAAGTTCCAAATTTGATAAAAAGTTTCAACCAATATTTCGGCATAATGATATTGAAGAAATAATATCATTTTCGAATAAAATAACATCCTTACCTCAAAAGGATAGTACTTACGATTTGGAATCTTTTGGATATAGTCTTTGAAAGAACTTGCAATCAGTATAGAAATACTCAAAGTACTAAAATACTCTCAAAAATACGCCGATATATAGAGAGAAAGAGAGAAATCTTTAGTTTACGGTGTGATTTTCAATTCTAACCTAAGCACCCTATTTATAGGAAAATGCTTAGAACACCAAAGCGAGAAAATTTAATATAATAATAATATATTTATAATGTTTTCTATTAATATTATTCGGATAATATGAATTATTGCTTCGATAATGGAAAATACTATGTAGTGACAATTATTGAAATAACAATAATATAAAATATCAACGCTGAAATTATTGAATCAATAAAATAAAATATTGAATAAAGAACTCACGTAACAATTATTGAGTAGTGTCTTCTTCACGTAAGAATCAATAATTCAACAATACTGCAATAATCTGCAGTGCCATCTTTCTTGTATGCCATGCATCGTATTTTAACCAACGGGTATTCCAACAGTCTTAATTCAGAATAACTACTGAAGTTATTTATAAAAACTCAAACTTTATCGCTTTTCTTCATCCGATAATTATTCTATTATAGGGCCCATTAATTTGTCAGCTCTCTCAGCATTTAATATTCCCTCGACAACAAGAATATTCTACGACCAAACGAATATTCCCAAACAACAATGAATATTTTATAACCACTTGAGTATTTTGAAAGAATTCATATATCACCCTTAACTTTAACCTTTTATCAATTTAACCATTTACTAAATAGGAAAATTGAATACTTTTATTTCATAAAATTCGGGGTCTTACATCGATCCCAAGATATATGGTATAGATTTATATAAAGAATCAAAATCTATTTTAAATTAATTCCTTTAATTATGGGAAGGTTTCAAATTAGCATTTCAAAAATTACTCCAATTTAATTAATATTTGATCATTATTAATTTTGAAAGCTTAATTAAATATTTTCATAATTAATCATTTTAATTTATTCCACAATTAATTAATGATGCAATGCAATGCAATGCAAATTCTAGAGCCTTGATTGAGAAATAATTAAAGCTAGGATCTTACATTTATTTCCTAATGACTTCGCAGCGATTCTTCAAGCCTTTATGTCTTCAATCCTTTAATAAATCAAAACTTCAATAATTCTTTTAATATCCTGTAAATGCATGAGTAAACATTTTAGTACAATAGGAAAGTCATCATCAAAACTTAAGGTTGGAATATGACCAAGTCAACACAAAGAAAAAGTAATTTTACTGTAGCAGATGCTGAAGGCAAGTTTTTCTATCGCGTGTCTCTTACCTTCGTGTTAGCCAGGTTTTCAGTGATTCATGTTATGAGGCGCATGAATTTTTTTTTAAAGGTCGATGCCGCTTTAACTAGGCTAGACTAATCTTAAAAGATTGATTGATTTATTTACAAGTCTTTCAATATAGAATTGATAACGCTTATCCTATGTCAATTGTTTGATACGGATTCAAGGTAAGCTTGAGTATGAATAAACAAATGTATTTTACATCGATTATTCGATGGGCATGCGAGGTTGCCAAAACTTAAACGTCATATACGCTTAATAGAATGTAGTGTTGATCAACATAGAGTACTATAAAATCGATCACCTGGACGTGTTTCGGAAGCTATATCGGACTTACTTTAACTTAGTGTCGGGATGTCATTTTCAAAGAAATTATGAAATGCTCATGGTCTTGGACCGAAATTGATGTTTTACTAAATATTGTCATTGTAAAATGTTTTGAAGGAAAAGAAGTGCTATTTTGAATTATTAATAGTACTTCATAACTATTGTTCAGTTATTGAAGATATACGATTCCTATGTTTCAAGCATGTCGTTTAGATGAAATTGTTGAGCTTGTTATGCTCACTCTTGCTTGAACGATATGAATGCAGCTAAAATCGAATGGACCGAAGGATCCGACAAGGATAAAGGGAAGGCTAAGGCGAACCTGTAGATTACCTATGTAATAGTATATGTTTGTAATGATAATATTTAATATTATGACAAGAACAAATGTAACAGTTATAAAGAATCTGGGGGAAATGGTAATATTGTTTAGAATATATATAGACATATTCGTTCTTTTGAGGCATTTCAATTGAATGTTTGTGTGAGCGTAGCACTAGCAGAAAGCACCATATATCGGGTTGGAAGATACCCAAATTTGGGGCGTCACATCCATAACCTGTAAACTTAAAAACAAAAAGGAAGATCAAACAAATAAAAGAAAAATATATATACGTTCAAATTAAGACTAAATTGATTTAAATCAATATTGGACAATATTAGAATAATAGTCCTCGGCAACGACGCCAAAAACTTGTTGGTCGGAAAACCGATCACTAAACACGCGCAAGTATACGCGGTCTAACAAGTAATATAGTGATAAGTAGAGTGTCGAACCCACGAGAACTATCACTAATATTTACCAAGTCTGGAACTTTGTATCGCTAAAGTCTTATTCAATATCAATAAATGGAAGTGTGATTAATCTAGTTATAACTAATTATCAAAGCAAGTAAATGGATAACGAATGGTAATCGAAGGAATTATAAGTTAAGGTTATAACTTCACCTCACACATGCATTCTGTCGAACACCTAGCGTGTTATGCTTCATCAAACTACCTACCCTTCTCTCTTTGGTCTTAATTGTGACGCCCCCAAAATAGGTATACATCACCTATTCTGAGTTGTCAATACATGGTACAGAAACAACTACAACTTTATTATTACAACAGTAAAACTGTGAATTTGAATACAAATATTATCTTCTAGACAATATCTATACTCAAATAAATCCTCATCACATTTATTGATACATTATTTTACAAAAATGGTGAGGACTACTAAACAATCCTTTCTAAAACCTTCATTCCATACCCACACTTGCAGACTCGCTTATATTCTCGCCTCCGAGAAGAAAAATGAAACAAAAAGGAAAAGGGTGAGCTCAACTAGCCCAAGAAAGAATATTATGACTAAGATAATATACAACAAATTACCGTTAGTCTTCAACAGGGAAAAATTTAATAGAATACAATAGACAACAAATTTTAAATCAATATTCATAATCGAAATAATAATTCATTAGAAGAGTTAAGTAGAGAATGCAAACTACTATCTTCTATGTATGAATTTAAAAGTTCATCGCTCATCTTTTATCCTGTAACATCAATCAATATACATCCGAATCAAATATTCATCTTTGCACTACGTGCCAAAGATATTCATCGATTTAGTCATGTTCATCTAAACACCTGCTCATCTTTGCACTACATGACCCAAAGATATTTTTCAGAATCATTCATCTTTTGACTACAGCCAAAGATATTCAATAATATCATCATTTAAGACCGAGGATGATGAAAAATATTTTTAAAGAAACGAATCCAAAGAAACAAAATGACAAGGATTAAGGATTAAGGATTCGTACTTTGTTTTATCCATGTTCAAAAATACCTCAAAAATAATCACGGTGATGTAAAATTCAAGAATGATCAAAACATGGATACAATCAAAGCTAGTATCCGAATAGATATTTTGGACAAAAAAAGAAATTTTATTTTTAATTGAATAGTGTCAGATATCACGTGAATAGTGTCGATATCGTGAATAGTAACTCAAACACCAAAAGATAGAAATTTCCCAAAAAACATCTTCACGCTTACATGAATAGTACTCGTGAATAGTAACTCGTGAATAAGAACTCATGAATAATAACTCATGAATAGTAACCCCAGAGCATGGAAAAGTTCCAAATTTGATAAAAAGTTTCAACTAATATTTCAAAGATAATGATATTGAAGAAATAATATCATTTGAGAAGAAAATAACATCCCTTACCTCGAAAGATTAAGACTTACTAAATGAATACTAGGGTATAGTCTTGAAGGAACTTGCACCGCCTAACAATACTCAAAGTATACTCAAAATACTCACAAGAATACGCTCGATAATATAGAGAGAAAAACTTGAGGTTCTGGTGTGATTTTCAATTCTAACCTAAGCACCTATTTATAGGAAAATCTTTAGAACACCAAAGCGTAAAATTTAATATAATATTATTATTTATAATAAAATTTTCTCACGCCAACCTACCAAGAACTGAATTCAGCTCATTCAACCCACATGTGTAACACACCATAATGAAAAAAAACGTTTTTCTAATTTTAAATATTTTAAACTTCCAAAAATCAATTATTTGAGCTTGAACTTCAATAATTCATAATAAATAGCCCTTTCATCAAAAATTCGAATCTCGCGAGTTTTTATAGGAAATTCAATTCTCTACAACTTTGCAGAAGAAAGTTTTTCCAAATTCCAAATAGAAATTGGCCGAAATCCACAACTAGGCGATTTTACGTGCTATAATCAAATTTCGCTTAATAAATGGGGTCCACCAACATGTTTAACATGTTTTAAACATTTATTGCAACAAAAATACTCTTCCTCCTCGTATGCTCATATATCCCACATTCGTTATAAAAATATCACCATTATTATATTATTAAAATATAATAATATATTTAAATAAATTATTTTATCGTAAAAGATAAAATTTCAATTTTCAACAATTGTCACATTAAAATTTTTCTCCATCTATATCCACATAAAATCAATATTTTCCTCATTATATGAATCAATAATTAATTATTCACAAATAATATTACAGAATCACAATATTGACAACCGTGCAGGTTCCTGAAAGAGGGGGCTTTCCAATAAGAATTTCTTCTTCTTGGCAGCCTTGATTAGGTGACCAAACCTCTCCTTAGATGTAACTTTCTAGACATTGCCAATAATGTTATCTAATAATATTATTCAGATAATATGAATTATTGCTTCGATAATGAAAAATACTTTGAGTAATGACAATTATCAAACAATGAAGAATATAAAATATCAACGCAAAGAATTATTAACTCAATAAAATATTTGAGCAATAATTATCGTAACCATTATTGAGTAGTGCCTTCTTCACGTAAGAATCAATAATTGGTGCAATACCGTCTGGTGCTAATCGTGTGTTTTAACCACCGGGTATTTTAACAAATGATAACTTAGTAACAACCACGCCAAGTAGATTTTTTAAACCACTTATATTTGTCGCTTTCTTCATCCAATCGCTTTCTAGTTATGGGGCCCACATATATGGTCTGCGTCGCATTTAATATTCCCAAACAATAATCTGATATTCCACGACCAAACGAATATTCCCCGACAACAATGAATATTTTATAACCACTTGCTTATTTTGAAGTATTTATGTATTTTACCCCTAACTATACACATTAATCAAATCAACCCTTACTATTTTAAAATAATAAATAGAGAAATTAAATTTCATTAATAATAAGTTGGGGTCTTACAACCTCCCTCCTTATGAAATTTCGTCCTCGAAATCGACGTGACGTATTCTGGTGTTTTCGAAAAGGTGAGGATACCTCGCTTTCATTTCCGCTTTCCAATTCCCGTGTCATTTCCTCTATAAAGATGATTCCTCCACAAAACTTTAACTTGTGGTATGACCTTTCACGTAGGACATGCTCCTTCCTATCCAAAATCTTGGCAGGTACCTCCTCATACGTTAAGTCTTCTACTATCTCGTCCTGTTCTAACTCTATAACGTGGTTCGGTCTTTCACATATTTACGAAGCATGATATGTGAAACACATTATGAACACGAGACATACTTTCGAGGTAACGCGAGTCTATAGGCTACATTTCCTACTCGGTCAAGAATTTGAAATGGACCAATAAATCGTGGATTGAGCTTTCCTCTCTTCCCAAATCTTGTAACTCCCTTCCATGGAGCAACTCGCAATAATACATGATCCCTACACTAAATTCCACGTCCTTTCGATGAAGATCCGCATAACTCTTTTGTCGATCTTGTGCCGCTTTGTATACGTTGTCGAATCATTTGGATCTTTTCCGTGAGTCATACACGTGCACTTCAACTCGGGTCCTAACAAAGGTTGCTTCACCCACCTCGTCCCAACATACTTTGAGAGCGACACTTTCGTCCCATATAATGCTTCAAATGGAGCTACACCTATACTTGCACGATAATCTTTGTTGTTGTAGGAGAATTCCACCAATGGTAAATACTTATCCTAACCGCCTTTGAAGTCAGGACACGAGTCTTAATAAATCTTCAAGAGTTTGAATAGTCCTTTCTCGATTGTCCGTCCGCTTTGAGGATGGTATGCCAATCAAATTGTAAATCTGCGCCCATAGCTTTTTGCAAGCTAACCCAAAATCTTGAAGTGAATCTTGGGTCACGATCCAAAACTATGGATACGGGCATGCCATGCAACCTCACAATCTCATTCACGTATATACTAGCAAGACGTTCAAGTGATTAAGTCTCCGTGATCGGCAAGAAATTTGCGACTTGGTTAATCTATCAACAATAACCCAAATAGCATTGATGCCACGAGAAACCGTAGGAAGACCCGTAACGAAATCCATGGTAATGTGTTCCCACTTCCATTTCAAAATCTCAAGTGGTTGCAACGGACCCTTAGGTACTAGATGCTCTACCTTTACACGTTGACAAGTTAAACACATCGAGATAAACTTTGCAATCTCTCTCTTCATATTGTTCCACCAAAATATATGTCAAGATCACGATACATTTTAGTACTTCCAGATGGATTGCAAATGGTGTATTGTGTGCCTCCATCATAATCTTGTACTTCAAATCGTAGTCGTTAGGAACACAAAGTCTAGAGTGGACTCAAGTATTCCTTCTTCATCAATTCTCGCCCTAATATCTCCTTCTTGTACTTTCTTCTTCATACGACATCGCCTCTGGGGTCGGTGGCTTGAGCAAACCTTAACTTTTTCTATTAAAGTTGGCTCTATCGTATATCTTGACATCATCGCACTTTCGTTCTCGCATATATGATCTTCTACTCAACGCGTCACCACCACGTTCACTTTTCCGGATGGTATTGAATAGTGTGGTCGTAGTCTTTTTCAATAGCTCGAGCCAACGTCATTGCCGCATGTTGAGTTCTTTTGAGTGAAGAAATATTTAAGGCTTTTATACGGTGCGAATATATCTCCACTTTCTCCCCATATAGATAGTGCCTCCATATCTTTAAGCAACAAACGATCATCGCCGCTAACTCTGCAGATCATGAGTAGGATAATTCCTCTCACTACTCTTTAAGTTGTCGCGAGGCATAGGCTATGACTTTCCCACGTTGCATGAGAACACATCCTAACCCTTTGCTCAAGCATCATCAGAGATAACAAATCCATCCGAACCGGATGGTATTGTTAGAATAGGTCTTAAAATAAGTCTCCTCTTAAGCTCTTGGAAACTCTTCTCGCATTCTTCGCTCCAAACGAATTTTGTATCCTTCCAGTTAAGCCGAAGTTAATGGAGTAGCGATTCGAGAAAACCCTTCCACGAATCTCCGATAATAACCAAATAAGCCCAAAAAAGCTACGTACTTGATCCACCGACTTTGCTATTTGCTCCCAACTTTGTATTGCTTCAATCTTCACGGATCAACAGATACTCTATGTTTCGACACCACGTGCCCAAGGAATGCTACTTCCTCGAAGCCGAACTCGCATTTCTTCAATTTGGCATATAGTTTGTTTTCACGGGCCTTTGGAGTACCAACTTCAAATGGTGCTCATGATCTTCACGACTTTTGGAATATATAAGGATGTCATCAATAAAGACAACAACAAACCGATCCAAATATTCCTTGAATACTCGGTTCATCATATCCATGAAAGTCATGAGAGCATTAGTCAATCGAAAGACATGACAAAGAATTCATAATGCCCTGCATCGAGTTCTAAAGGCGCGTCTTTGAATATCCTCGCCTAATCTTCAAATGATGATATCCGAGCGAAGATCGATTTTGAAAAGAATTGTGCCCTTTGCAATCGGTCAAACAAGTCATCAATACGAGGTAGAGGATACCTATTCTTGATGGTGACATGGTTCAATTCACGATAGTCAATACAAAGTCGCATACTCCCGCTTTTCTTCTTTACAATAAAAAGCGTGTGCACCTCAAGGAGATGTTAGGATTTAATGAAACCGATGTCCAACAATTCTCGTAGTTGGACCTTTAACTCCTCAAGTTCAATAGAGCCATTCGATATGGGGTTTTAGAAATGGGCTTTGTACAGTGTTCAAGATCAATAAAGAATTCAACTTCACGTTACGGGGTGAGACCGGAAAGTTCTTCTGAAATACGTCGGAAAGTCAATAACAACAGAATATTATTCAAATTTGACGTGTCTTTATTCAAATCCATAACATGGGCTAAGAAAGCTTGACATCCGTTTTTCAATAAACGAATAGCTTTATGATTAGATATGACGTGATTGATTTTAATGGTTTAGTTGCTTGAATTGCATAACAGTTGGTTAGAATATGAAAACTAACAACCTTACGAAAACAATCAATTTTGGCATGATGAGTAGTTAACCAATCAATCCCTAAAATCACATCAAAAGCAAGTATCTTTAAAGAGATAAGGTCAATGGGTAAGGTGATGGTGCCAACTTGAATCAAACAAGATTTATAAACAATGGATGTGATGAAAGTTTCTCCTAATCTGAGTTTCCACAGATAAATCAAAGTCTAATTTCTCCTGAGTCAAGTTTAAACGTTGAGCACATGCAGAGAGATAAATGAATGGGTAGCACCGGTATCAAGTAAGGTATAAACTTTGCAAGAATTTATAAATAGCTTACCCGTGATCACCTCGTTTGGGTTCTCGCATTATGACCGGTCCAACAACAAAGATATTCTTCAGAATCATTCATCTTTTTTACACTGCCAAAGATATTCAATAATATCATCATTTAAGATCGAGGATGATGAAAATATTTTTTAAAGAAACGAATCCAAAGGAAAACAAAATGACAAGGATTAAGGATTAAGGATTCATACTTTGTTTTATCCATGTTCAAAATACCTCAAAAATAATCATAGTGGTGTAAAATTCAAGAATGATCAAAACATGGATACAATCAAAGCTAGTATCCGAATAGATATTTTGGACAAAAAAAAATTTTTTATTTTTCGGTTGAATAGTCTTGATATCGTGAATATTGCCGTATCGTGAATAGTAACTCAGACACCAAAAGATAGAAATTTCCCAAAAAAAACATCTTCACGCTTCACCGAATAGAATAATAAGACTCGTGAATAAGAACTCGTGAATAAGAACTCATGAATAGTAACCCCAGACATGGAAAAGTTCCAAATTTGATAAAAAGTTTCAACCAATATTTTAGCATAATGATATTGAAGAAATAATATCATTTGAGAAGAAAATGACATCCTCTTACCTCGAAAGATTAAGACTTCTAATTTGGAATACCGGATATAGTCTTTGAGGGAACTTACAGACCGTCAAACAATACTCAAAGTATACTCAAAATACTCACAAGAATACGCTTTCGATAATATAGAGAGAAAACTTGATTTACGGTGTGATTTTCAATTCTAACCTAAGCACCCTATTTATAGAAAATGCTTGAGAACACCAAAGCGTAAAATTTAATATAATATTATTATTTATAATAAAATTTTCTACGCCAACCTACCAAGAACTGAATTCAGCTCATTCAACCCACATGTGTAACACACCATAATGAAAAAAACGTTTTTCTAATTTTAAATATTTTAAACTTCCAAAAATCAATTATTTCGGAGCTTCGGAACTTCAATAATTCATAATAAATAGCCCTTTCATCAGAAAATTCGAATCTCGCGAGTTTTTATAGGAAATTCAATTCTCTACAACTTTGCGAAGAAAGTTTTTCCAAATTCCAAATAAAATTGACCGAAATCCACAAACGAAGCGATTTTACAAAGCTATAATCAAATTTCAGTTAATAAATGGGGTCCACCAACATGTTTAACATATTTTAAACATTTATTGCAACAAAAATACTCTTCCTCCTCGTATGCTCATATATCCCACATTCGTTATAAAAATATCACCATTATTATATTATTAAAATATAATAATATATTTAAATGAATTATTTTATCGAGAAAAGATAAAATTTCAATTTTCAACAATTGTCACATTAAAATTTTTCTCCATCTATATCCACATAAAATCAATATTTTCCTCATTATATGAATCAATAATTAATTATTCACAAATAATATTACGTAATCACAATATTGACAACCGTGCGCTTCCTGGAAAGAGGGGCTTTCCATAAGAATTTCTTCTTCTTGGCGCATGCAATTAGGTGACCAAACCTCTCCTTAGATGTAACTTTCTAGACATTGCCAATAATGTTATCTAATAATATTATTCAGATAATATGAATTATTGCTTCGATAATGAAAATATACTTGTAATGACAATTATTGAAACAACAAAGATATAAAATATCAACGCAAAGAATTATTAACTCAATAAAATAATTTGAATAGTAATTACAGTAACCATTATTGAGTAGTGCCTTCACGTAAGAATCAATAATTGGTGCAATACTGGTGTCTTCTTGTGTTTTAACCATAGAATATTTTAACAAGATTAATAGAATAACCACGCCAAGCTATTTTTTAAACCACTTATATTTGTGCTTTCTTCATTCAATCGCTTTCATTATGGGGCCCACACATGGTCGCTACGTCGTATGAATATTCCCAAACAATAAGAATATTCCACGACCAAACGAATATTCCCGACAACAATGAATATTTTATAACCACTTGCTTATTTTGAAGTATTTATGTATTTTACCCCTAACTATACACATTAATCAAATCAACCCTTACTATTTTAAAATAATAAATAGAGAAAATTAAATTTCATTAATAATAAGTTGGGGTCTTACATTAATGGTCACGACAATTTGTCGACCGAGAACACATAGGTGCTCATACACCTCTTTCGAGGTATGCACAAACATATCCTCTCCAGATCCACCCGCTAGGGAATAGAACAGAAAGAAACGTCCAAGCTAGGTGATAGTCCTACACATGTCTAGCTATGTGAATTATCCTAACAAGGATTTAAGCATAAGTTCTCAAATAGGCCGCACGTGGCGCACAAATATATGTCTATTCTACGCACAACTTATTCAGTCGAAACCCATAATCACATGCCAATATATTTATGTAAATCTATAATCCTTCATCGATATCATATAGATTACCAAAATCATCACTAATGTCTTAATGAGAATCATTAAGCATGAATATATTAAACCAAATCATACAAATTACAACCAAAGAGATAAGACAAATCAATTTAAATAACGAAGGGTTCCAATATAACCTTAGAGCCAATATTCAGTTCATAGCTATTGAACAAAATATAAGTAGCAATAAAGATAACATTTATGGACTACAAAATAAGAGGAAATAAATAGATAAGAATAAACTCTGTCGAGGTTCTTTAGTCTCCAAGCATTTCGCTCCTCTCAAGCTTTCCAATCCGTGTAGCTCACTGCTCTTGCTGCTCCAAGGAAATTCAGACTTCTCTCTAAACTACCTAATCTATATTTACAAACATAATCTAAGAGATAAAGAGAGAGATTACAAAAGAAAAAGGAAAAACTAAACTATTCTATATTGATCTATCCTACTATATCTCCCTCTCTGTATATGTGTATTGCAGAGGCTGCCTCTGTAAGACCCCAACTTTTATGAATAAAGATGAATTTTCTATAAATATCATTTTTGAATATTATGGAATGAATTTGATATAATGTTATAGTTGTGGGTAATATTTATAAATTTTATAAAGTACGCAAGTTGTTATATAATATTCGATTGGTTGGGGAATATTCGTTTTAACAGGGAATATTCGTACAATGGCACAATCATTGGTGGACCCTATTAACGGAATTATTGTTTGATTGAGAAAAAAACGACAAAAATACTTTTTATGAAAATAACGGCGGAAGTTTTACTGTTAATCTGTTGAAACACCCGGTGTTAAAAGAAATGCGATACGCTGGCGTAGTTACAAAGAGTAATACCTGCATGGTATTGATTATTGATGCTTATATGATAAGTCACTCATTTTTGTGTTATTGGTATTATTAATGTAATAAAAAAGCAAAAAACTTTTTATATAAAACAAAATACTTTTATAAAGTTATTCATTTTTTTTTAAGGCTAATAGTAAAATCTTTTTATATAAAATGAATACTTTTATAAAGTTATCTATTTTATTAGACAATAATTAGAATATATTATATTTTATTATGCATAGTGTTTGCATAGTACTGCGATAAGTGTTTGCATAGTAAAATCTTTTATAAAGTTATTCGTTTTATTAGATTATAAATAGAATATATTATATTTTATTTAAAAGATTTTGCTTTAAATATGGACCGTCCGATTAAAATAAATCAATCTGGACCATTCATGAGTTAGTTACTTATGCGTACCCATTTTTCTATAAATAGAAGCTCATTCCTTCATTATTTCTTACGAATTCACTGAAACTCTAGAGAGAGAAATTATAGAGAAGCTATAGAAAAGTATTCTGCTCCTTCCATACTCTTATATTCAGTTTCTTTAACGGTAAGGGATATTATTTGTTGTACTCGTTAGGGGTATTCCTTCTTTCTTATTGTTGAAATTCTTTTGTTATTCCATTCTTTATTATTATGTTGGAATAACCTGTATACGCGGGATACCCTATACTTGGTGAAATTCTTCTGTTATTCCATTATTTATTATTCTGTTGGAACATCCTCGTGCATGCGCTTTTATGCCGACTTCGGTTCCGCTTTTATTATTCTCATTGGAATATCACTCGCATGCGTTTTACATGGACTCGGTTCCAATCTTTATTATTCATTGAAATATCATGTCTGCATGCGTTTCTGTAGGACTGAATTCCGTTATTTATTATTCTGTTGGAATAACCTGTCTGTGTGGTCTATCGCATGCCTGGTGATTTCTTTTGTTATCCCATTCTTTATTATACTTAGTTGGTTAAAACTTTGACTTCTATACTCCATGAAATTAGTGGAATATCCTTGATATTTGCGCTTCATCCAGTATCTTTTCATGGAAATATCCTTCTGAGCATTCTTGAATTTTACTCTACAAAGAAGTATCCTGTTGACAATTTGGACGTTATTAGTTCCTGGATAAATTAATTCTTGAACTTGTTTTATTGAATTCTTATATCATTGTCATCATCCTCATGTTTATATTATGTTGAAAGTCATCTCATGTCCTGTGAAAGTGCATAGATGGACTTGGTATGATTATGACCGAGGATTATTCGGTGTAATCATGACCATAATGTTACAAATGATGTGGTAAAAGTCCTCATTGGCCCGTAGTGCATTAATGGACAGTTGTTGGCATGATCATGACAATTAATGAATACACAAATATTCTTGGCCCGTAGTGCATGGATAATTATGGTCGTGATACTAAAGAATATCCTTGGCCGTAGTGCAGGGGTGATTCGATGGTGTGGATTATTTATCAAGCAGAGTCTCAGCGATAAAAGTCATGAAAAACCTTTTAAATCATAGAAGATAGTAGATTTTATTCTCTACTTGACTCTTCTAATGGATTGCTTGTTCCGTTGCAGTTAAACTTGATGTTTGTTATATTTTATCAGTTTAACACTGTTGAAGGCTAATGATAATTTATTCTGCATTATCTTAGTCATAATATTTCTTACTGGGCTAGTTGAGCTCACCCTTTCTTTCACTGTTCTCTTCAGGAAATGAGAATATAGCTGGGACGAGTCGGGGAACGGAGTGATGGACCAGATGATAGTATTAGTAGTCCTCACTATTCTATTAAATAGTGTGACAATAAATGTAATGAGGACTTATTCTGAGAGTGGATATTGTCTAGAAGACAGTATTTGTATTAAAACTCACAGCTCTCTTGTTGTATATTAAAGATTGTATTTGTATTCTGTACCATGTATTTGGCGACTCAGAATAGGTGATGTATACCTATTTTGGGGCGTCACAGTTGGTATCAAAGCTTAGGGATATGATCACTGGCTAAGATGTGAGACTAGAACTAGGAGGAGAGAGACGGGGAATTCCGTTGCTAGTATGACCTACCTAAGTTTTTTTTGGTATTTAATTGGTCGGACAGAATATAGGGATAATATGTTACATGTCAATTAACATTTTGTTTTGTGGCAGTATTTGAAAATGACGTCCGAGAATATTGAGAATAGCAATGGAACACAGGCGACCGTTGATTCACCACATATCAATAATCTGGATAATGTGCATAAGGAAGGCGACAATCCTTATGCAAACAACAACACTGACCAAATGATGAATGATGGAATGTTCAGAGGCTTTATGCAATTCATGCAATAGCAGGCGAGAGCGACTCCTATCCAAAATGTAGGTGGAAACACTGGAAACTCTCGGACGGTCACCGCTAAATAGTTCAAGGAGCTGGGACCACCAGGGTTTATTGGAGAGCCAAAACTTAAGGCGGAAGCATGGATAAAGCAGATCACCATGATATTTGATGTCTTGGGATGCTCCGAGGAGAAAAAGGTTCCTTTATCGCCTTTTATGTTGCGAGGAGAGGCGATTCTTGGTGGGAATCGATGAAGCGTACTTAACTCCGCCCATCCGAAAATGTCTTGGGAGAAGTTCCAAGAACTATTCAACGACAAATACTTTCCGAAAGTATTCGTCACATGAAGGAGGTGGAGTTCATCAAGTTAGAGTAGAATAATATGACCGCAGTATGAAGCTAAGTTTGCCGAGTTGTCCCGATTTGCGTCCCACTTGGTGGATAATGAAGAGAGAATGACGCGTATGTTTTTAAGAGGTTTGAAGCCAAGATACGTCAACATCTTATTTCTCATAAACCGTGTTTGTATTCCAGATGTTTTAAATAGGGCTCAGTTAGTGGAACGCGATAATGAGTCAACACAACCAAAAGAGAGGTACCGTGAAAATGATAATACCAAAGGAGAGCGATCAAAGCGGTGACAACAAGCGTGGAGGAATCAACATGCTAGAAATGGTAACCACTTCGGTGGTAATCGTACCAAAGCAATAAGAATGGACATTTCAAGAAGAGGAGATTCAATAATGATGGAAAGACGTCAAGACCAAAGACCCGTTGTTAAGGAAGGAGAACGACCACCTATCATATGCTTCAAATGCGGAGGGGAGGGACACATCAGTCAAAACTGCGCGATGCCGTCCAAAGCATGTTATAATTGTGGAAGAGAAGGTCACTTAGCCCGATTTTATCGTTCACCAAAGACAAGTTCAGTTAGGATGGAGGCACCAAAGGCCATTCCCCAGAAAAAGTCAAAGCCAGTGAGTCAAGGGAGAGCGTTTGTTGTGACCTCCCGAGAAGCAAGGAACCCGAATGAGGTCATCACGGTAAGCTTATCATAAACTCTAGCGAAGTCTATACTTTATTTGATACCGGTTCTACCCATTCTTTTATTTCTCCTACTTGCACTCAACAATTAAATTTGACTCACCAATTGAAGATCAGAACCGATGACATTCCAAAGACGGCTTTCAGAACTCGGTACGGGCATTATGAATTCCTAGTCATGTCCTTTGGATTGACTAATGCTCCTCTTTGCCGCTTCATGGATATTATGAACCGAGTATTCAAGGAATATTTGGATCACTTTGTGGTCGTCTTTATTGATGACATCCTTATTTATTCCAAAAGCCGTGAAGATCATGAGCAACACTTGAGGCTGACACTCCAAAAGCTTCGTGAATACAAGCTTTACGCCAAGTTGAAGAAATGCGAGTTCTGGCTTGAGGAAGTAGCATTCCTTGGGCACGTAGTATCAAGTCATGGAATATCTGTTGACCTGGCAAAGATTGAAGCTATTCAAAGCTGGGAACAACCTAAATCCGCGACCGAAGTACGTAGCTTTCTTGGCTTAGCTGGTTATTATCGGAGATTCGTAGAAGGGTTTTCTCAAATCGCTACTCCATTAACTCAGCTGACTCGGAAAGATACAAAGTTCGGTTGGAGCGAAGAATGTGAGAAGAGTTTTCAAGAACTCAAGAGGAGACTCATTTCAGCACCTGTTCTGACAATACCATCTGGCTCAGAGGGATTTGTCGACTATAGTGATGCTTCAGGTAAAGGGTTGGGATGTGTTCTTATGCAAAATGGGAAAGTCATAGCCTATGCCTCAAGACAACTCAAAGAATATGAGAGGAATTATCCTACTCATGACCTAGAGTTAGCAGCTGTTGTCTTCGCACTTAAAATTTGGAGGCATTACTTGTATGGGGAGAAGGTGGAGATCTTTACGGATCATAAAAGCCTCAAATATTTCTTCACTCAAAAGGAACTCAACATGCGACAACGATGTTGGCTTGAACTGTTGAAAGATTATGATCATACCATCCAATACTATCCTGGAAAAGCGAACGTGGTAGCTAACGCATTGAGTAGAAGATCATATGCAAGTACGAGTGCGATATTGTCAACACAAATGCCCATTTTGTGTGACTTGCAAAGGATGGAGATAGAGTTAAAGACTCTAGGGACCCATGTGATGATGGCGAATATATGAGTAGAACCGACTTTAATTGATAAAGTTAAAGCTGCTAAAGCTACTTGACACGGAGGTGATGCGTATGAGGAAGAAAGTGCAAGAAGGTGCTATCTTAAGCAAGAATCGATGAAGAAGGAATACTTGAGTCAACTCCGGACTTTGTGTTCCTAACGACCACGATTTAAAGTATAAAATCATGATGGAAGCGCATAACACACCGCTTGCAATCCATCTCAGGAGTACCAAAATGTATCATGATATTCATCATACATTTTGGTGGAGCAATATGAAGAGAGAGATAATACTTGTTTATATCAAGGTGTCTAACTTGTCAACGAGTTAAAGCGGAGCATCAAGTACCAAAAGGTCCATCAGAAACCACTTGAAATTCCGGAATGGAAGTGGGAGCACATTATCATGGATTTCATTCTGGGGCCTTCCTAAGGTTTCTCAAGGTATATAGATGCGATTTGGGTCATTGTTGATAGATTGACCAAGTCCGCTCATTTCTTACCAATACGAGAAACTTATACACTTGAACGTCTTGCTCATATGTACATAAACGAGATTGTAAGACTGCATGGTATACCAGTATCCATAGTTTCTGATCGAGACCCAAGATTCACTTCACGATTTTGGTGGTTAGTTTGCAGAAAGCTATGGACATAGATTTACGATTTAGCTTCGGATATCATCCTCGATGGACTGACACGATGGAGAGGACTATTCAAACTCTTGAAGATCTATTAAGACTCTGTGTCCTTGATTTCAAGGGAAGTTGGGACAAGTTCTTAGCATTGGTGGAGTTTTCCTACAACAATAGTTATCAAGCAAGTATTGACATGGCTTGTGACGCCCCCAAAATTAGGTATACATCACCCATTCTCGAGTCGCGATCGATACATGGTACAAAATTCAATACAACTTCATTTATACAAACTGTTGAATCGTCAGATAGAATACGGCCACGATTAATCGTGAGTTTTAATACAAATGTATGTAACTCTCATGGTGCCTCGACCACAACCTTACAATGGTACATTACATAAAAGTATAATGAAAAACCTGTTTTAGAAACTAAAATCTTTGGGAAGTGCTCAAGAAACCTTCAGACATGGGAGGCCATGCGTCCGTGTTATGATAGATATCATATGTCCACAAATTATCCTTGGTTGACCCAAAAGTCCCAAAAAAAAAAGAAGATTAATATCATTTTCTTTCCAATGGTGAGTCTTCTCTTGACATATAATTATCTCCGTTGTCTCCAAGTGAAAATTATATTTCACATATACTCCAAGATCATATAGGTAGTGCTCGTAGATATACTCAGCTAGTGGATGTGCACAACTATGTCTTATGATAACACGAGGTTGTATGTCATTAGACATCTTGTATGATAGTGGCAAAACACCCTTCCAAAGTTGGGTTGCCTCACCCTATTTGATTCACCAAATATAACTACTAAATGTTGTATAGAATACAACACACTTTTCTATACTGTTTAGGGAGAACCTCCACAGCTAAAGACCACTGTTATATTCCCCTCATTATCCCCACCGAATCTTGTGACACTCTTATTACTTGAAAGGAATTGTGAAGCAGAAAGGGTGAGCACAACTAGCCCAGTAAAGAATATCATGACTAAAGATAATTAAATTATCAATAGCTTTCATCAATAATAAATCAGAGATTTAGAACATATGGTAGATGATAAAACTTTTCAACCATAGTTGCAGCGGAACGAGCAATCCATTAGAAGAGTCAAATAGACCATAAGGTCTATTATCTTCTCTATGTTAAAAGTCCACCAATAATGTTTTATCCATGTAAAATAAATCAATAGCCTGTTCCCACAATCATATGAATAACTCATAATCATAATTGTGGTTCTAAATTCCTCTTCGCAACCAGGATGAAGATAATTTTCATCACCTATCTTCACCTGAAACATCAAAAATCATGGTTATACCAAATCAGAATTCCTGCTCATAATCATACTAATAAATTCATCTTTGCACTACAGCCAAAGATATTCATTAACAATTCATCTTTACACTACATGCCAAAGACATGCAACTGTATTTTAGAAGAGTCAAGTAGAGCATGATACCTACTATCTTCTACTTGAATTAAAAGTGTATAATAAATATTTTATCATTTGAGACTCAAATTTAATAAATAATCCACATCATCGAATCACCCCCGTGACTACGACCAAGGATATTCTTTAATATCACATCCATAAATTTATATTTCATCGTTGAGACTCAAATTTCGATAGTCAATCCATATCAATTGAATTATCCATGAACTACTACGCTAAGGATATTCGTTAATATCACGACCACGAATTATCCTTGCACTACTGCTTAAAGATAATCGTGTTTTCATCAACTAATCATGATCATGCCATAAAACAATTCATCTTTGCATCCTTGGCCGAATTGAATCCATAGCCATAATAATACCAAAAACTGTTCATCAATGCACTACGTGCCAATGAGGACTTTTTCCACATCATTTGTAACATTAAGGTCATGATTATACCGAATAATCACTGGTCATAATCATTCCAAGTCCATCTATGCACTACGGCCCAAGATGACTTTCAACACAATATAAGCATGAGGATGATGACAATGATATAAGAATCAATCAAATGAGATAAAGGATAAATATTAAACATTTATAATATAATTTATCCAGCATTCAATAATAACCAAATGTTATCAATCACTTAATAATCTCATAATCTAATATCATTAATATTATAACAATATTTTAATCATTTCTTAAACTTATAAACAATTTATTTCATTTGTTTACACTTTATCAAATAATGCATTTACTCATTCAAAATGCCATACTCATAAGATTTCATCATCAATGATCAAATCCTCATCAAAAATCAAGATATACCCTATATAGGATTCTTAAGCTATAAAATCCTATTTTCCAATTTTATTACTTCACATAAAATATTTAATTCATTTACTCATAACTAGTTCATTTTCATGAAAAATACCAAATCAGTCCCAAAATATTGCTTTTTTGGGATTTAGTAGAATATAGTCCCATCTTGAACATATATTTTCTCTCGAATTTTTAAAATCCATTTACTATTTTTTATATATTAAAAGCGCGAATATTTAGACATTTATCATACATTGTACTTTTGTCCAAAAATTCTGAAATTTACAAGGTATACTCCTGTTATATACATGTACTCCCAATAAAAATTTCATCAATTTTGGAGTTAACCACAAGGAGTTATAAGGGTTTACTTTTAAAGTCTTTTTCCATAAAATCCATAACTCTTAATCTATACATCCAAAAATCACCATTTTTGGACACAATTTAGAAAATTCATCAAATTATCATTTCAAATTTTTCCAGAATTTTTGAGGATCAAAAAAATTACGAAACTACCCCTGGCAAAATCCCCTTTTTAATAAAAATACTATTCCTATGAATATGAAGGATCATTTACAATGCATGCGGTAATCCACATGATGCATTATTTCAACGAGAATAATAAATAATGGAACGTGTCATGCGTAAATTATTACGCATGTGATATTCCAAATGAATAATAAATAATGAAATAACGTAAGAATTCACTAGGCATGTGATAGAATAGCATGACACGTGTTATTCGATAGAATACTAAATAACGGAACCAAAGTTAGGCGTGATACGCACCAAGCGGGATATTCCAATGAATAATAAATAATGGAACCAGTCCCACAGAAAAGCGTGATGCATACGGTATATTCTAACGTAATAATAAATGATGGAACCAAGTCCCATGTAAAACGAAGCAAGATATTCTAACATAATAATAAATAATGGAATAATAGAAGAATTTCACCATGTATGCGATCTTGTGCATACAGCGAGTTATTCCAACATAATAATAAATAATGGAATAATAGAAGAATTTCACCATGTATACGGTGATACTCATATACTGAGTTATTCCAATGAGAATAATGAAGAATGGAATAATGTAAGTTCTCTTCATGAATACTGAATCGAAATAATACCCTTACTATAATAATAATAATAATAATAATAATAATAATAATAATAATAATAATAATAATAATAATAATAATAATATCCTTTACGATTACGACAATTATATCCCCTACGATTAAAACAAATAATATCCCTACGATTACAACAAATAATATCCCTTACCGTAAAAGAAACTAAATATAGGAATAGGGAAGGAGCGAATACTTTTCATAAACCTTCTATAATTTCTCTCTAAAGTTTCAAGTTGAATTCGTAAGAAATAATGAAGGAATGAGTTTCTATTTATAGAAAAATGGATTTTGCGATAAGTAACTAACTCATGAACTATCTAGATTGATTTACTTTAATCGACGGTCCATATTTAAAGCAAAATCTTTTAAATAAAATATAATATATTCTATTTATAATCTAATAAAACGAATAACTTTATAAAAGATTTTACTACGCAAAACACTATGCATAATAAAATATAATATATTCTAATTATTGTCTAATAAAATGCAGATAACTTTATAAAAGTATTCTGCTTTATATAAAAAAAGATTTTACTATTAGCCTAATAAAACGAATAACTTTATAAAAGTATTCTGCTTTATATAAAAGCTTTTTCTGCTTTATTACATTAATAATACAAATAAAACAAAACTAAGTGACTTATCACATAAGCATCAATAATCAATACCGTGGTAGGTACTATACAACCAATGACCAGATATCGTACTTTTAACACCTTGGTGTTTCAACAGCTTAACGGTAAAACTTCCGTCGTTATTTTCATAAATATATTTTTGTCGTTTTCTCGATCGACAATAATTCCGTTGTGGGGTCCACCAATGATTGTCTGAGTCGTCTTGATATTCCCCGACAAAAAGAATATTCCCCGACTAATCGAATATTTTATATCAACTTGCTTACTTTGCAAAAATTTTTTTTTTTCACATATTACCCTTAACTTTAAACTTTTATCAATTTAACTATTTACCAAAATAGAAAAATTGAATACTTTTATTTCATAAAATTCGGGGTCTCATAATCACCCCTCCTTATGAAATTTCGCCCTCGAAATTTACGTACGTACCTGATATTCAAAGAGATGAGAATACCTTGCTTTCTTTTCTGGATTGTACTTTTCTCATTAATATCCTCTCATATCATGATTTTTCCATTGCTCCATCTCTTGTATTTCGAGATATCATTCTAGAATATATCTTCAAAACAAAGGTTAATTGACATATCACAATTTGTCAACTTATCAAGTAAATAATTTTAGCTTAGGTAAGTCACACACTAGCGAAGTATATAACTCGTCTCTCCCCTCCTAGTTCTAGACTCTTATCTCCGCCAGCGACCATATCCCTAAGCTCTGATACTAAATGTGACGCCCCCAAAATTAGGTATACATCATGTGACGCCCCCAAAATAGGTATACAATACCCATTCTGAGTCGCCAAATACGTGGTACAGAAAGCAAACTACAACTTCAATAATACAATTGACGTGCAAAATACGACAACACATACTGTGAGTTTAAATACAAATATTATCTTCTAGACAATATCCACACTCAAATAAGTCCTCATTACAATTATTCAAACACTATTTTACAAAAATAGTGAGAACTGCTAAAACATCTTTCTAGAACCATCACTCCGTTACCCACTAGTTCTCCTTATGTTCTCACCTCTTGAGAAAAATGGAACAAAAGGAAAAGGGTGAGCTCAACTAGCCCAAGAAAAGAATATTATGACTAAGATAATATACAACAAAATATCGTTAGTCTTCAACAGGGAAAAATCTGATAAAATATAATAGGCAACAAGTTTTAGATCAACAATCTGCAATGAAACAACAATCCATTAGAAGAGTCAAGTAGAGAATGAGTTCTACTATCTTCTAAGATTTAAAAGTCCATCATCAATATTTTATCCTCAGAACAACAATCAATATACATCTTTAATCAAATATTCATCTTTGCACCTACAGCCAAAGATATTCATTTATATCACCAATTAGTCATGTTCATCTCAACACTGCTCATCTTTGCACTACACGGCCAAAGATATTCATCGATTAATCATTTATCTTTGCACTACGCACCAAAGATATTTAGTAATATCATCATTTAGGACCGAGGATGATGAAAAATATTTTAAAGAAAATGAATCCAAAGAGAGACGTAAGGACAAATAGTAGGGATTCAGTATAACAGCTTTATCCAAGATCAATAATACTCCATAATAACTAATTTTGAAGCAAAATTTAAGAATAAAGATCAAAACATGGATACAATCAAAGATAGTAACCATAATAGACATCTTGGACAAAAAGAAGAAAAAATTTCATTTTTAGTGAATAGTCTTGGTATTCGTGAATTGTGCAAGTATCGTGAATAATGCCATATCGTGAATAATAATCCCATTACAAAAAGTTCCAAATTTGACAAAAATTCATATCAATACTTCGGCATAATGATATTGAAGAAATAATATCATATATGAAGAAAATAACATCCCTTACCTCAAAATAACCGTACTTCTGACTGAATTTCGGATATAGTGCTGACAGAAACTTGTACTAAAAAATAGAAACTCACAAAGTATCTAAATACTCACAAAATATGCTCGATAATATAGAGAGAGAAAGAGAGAAAGCTTATGTTTCTGGTGTGATTTTCAATTCTAACTCAGCCCTCTATTTATAGGAAAATGTTAGCAGACTTGACCTGCAATCTGATGGCTTTACCTGCTACTATTCCCATCCACTACATTTGAAATAAAATTCAGCACATTTCTTCACCAACCACAAGTGGGGCCCACTCAATTCTAGAATTTTCCACCAAAATGCTAAATTCGGATACTTCAATAATTTCTGAACCAGTCACCTCTTAAAATTCATAACAAATCATACGTTCAATTTTAACGGTTCAAAATTTATGGACATATACTCAACTTATATATGTATAACATATCCAAAAATTACAACGATCCAACGGTCGGATTAAAAATTATTACTCACGCAATATATCTCAAAACACTAGTTTAACTTTTAATACCTCCATTCCGGCAAAAAATACGATAAAACACCTCAATATTAACTCCTTCATTTTTAACCACAATAAATATATCCAACATTTATATCCACATAAAATAAATATTTCCTTATCATATGAATCAATAATTAATTATTCACAAATAATATTACTGTAATCACATTTATGATGACCAGTAGCTCCCGAAGAGGGGCTTTCAATAAGAATTTCTCCTTATCTTGCGGCGCGCAATTAGGTGACCAAACCTCTCCTTGACAAACTTTCTAGACATTGACAATAATGCTATCTAATAATATTATTCAAATAATATGAATTATTGATCCGATAATGGGAAATCTTGTGCGAGCGACAATTATCAAAACAATAATAATATAAAATATCAACGCAGAATTATTGAATCAATAAAATAAAATATTGAACAAGAACTTCATCGTAACAATTATTGAGTAGTGCCTTCTTACGTAAGGATCAATAATTCATCAATACTGCGCATCCACGCCAGATTCTCGTATTTTAACCATTTGGGTATTCCAACAAAGGTTAATCGCTATTTACTACGCTGTTATTTATAAAAACTCAAACTTGTCATTTTCTTCATCCGACAATTATTCTGTTATGGGGCCCACAAATGACTGCACCGTCCCAGCATACTGGAGAACGACACTTTCGTCCATACAACGCCTCAAATGGAGCCATGTCTATACTTGCTTGATAACTGTTGTTGTAGGAGAATTCCACCAGTGGCAAGTACTTATCCCAACTTCCTTTAAAATCTAGGACACAAAGTCTTAATAGATCTTCAAGGGTTTGAATAGTCTCTCTCGATTGTTCGTCCGCTTTGAGGATGGTATGCCGAATGGAATCGTAAATCCGTGCCCATAACTTTCTGCAGCTAACCCAAAATCGTGAAGTGAATCTTGGGTCACGATCCGAAACTATGGATACTTGGCATGCCATGCAATCTCACAATCTCATTCACGCATACGCGAGCAAGACGTTCAAGGAATAAGTCTCACGATTTAAGAAATGGGCAGACTTGGTTAATCTATCAACAATAACCCAAATCGCATTTATGCCTTGAGAAACTTTGGGAAGACCCGTAACGAAATCCATAGTAATGTGTTCCCACTTCCATTTCGGAATCTCAAGTGGTTGTAATGGACCCTTTGGCATTTGATGCTCCGCCTTTACACGTTGACAAGTTAAACACCTCGAGATAAACTCCGCGATCTCTCTTTTCATATTGCCCCACCAAAATGTATGTCAAAGATCATGATACATTTTGGTACTCCCAAGATGGATTGCAAATGGCGTGTTGTGTGCCTCCATCATGATTCCATGCTTCAAGTCAGAATCGTTAGGAACACAAAATCTGGAGTTGAATCTAAGTATTCCTTCTTCATCGATTCTTGCTTCTGAAATAGCACCTTCTTGCACTTTCTTCTTCATAATGATCGACTCCATGTCCGTAGCTTGAAAGCGACTTTAACTTTATCGATTAAAGTCGGTTCTACTCGTATATTCGCCATCATCATGTGGGTCCCTGAAATCTTTAATTCTACATCCATCCTTTGCAAGTCATATAGAATGGGCCTTTGCATTGACCATATCGCACTCGTACTCGCATATAATCTTCTACTCAATACGTCAGCTACTACGTTTGCTTTTCCAGGATGATATTGAATAGTGTGATCGTAATCTTTCAATAGTTCAAGCCAACGTCGTTGCCGCATATTGAGTTCTTTTTGGGTGAAGAAATATTTGAGGCTTTTATGGTCCGTATAAATCTCCACTTTCTCCCCATACAAGTAGTGTCTCCAAATTTTCAACGCGAATCTTCACGCCAACTCTAGATCATGAGTAGGATAATTCCTCTCATATTCTTTGAGTTAATCGTGAGGCATAAGCTATGACTTTCCCATGTTGCATGAGAACGCAACGAGTCTCCACCGATAAATCAAAGTCTAATTTCTCCGAGTCAAGTTTAAACGTTGAGCACAAGGCGGAGAGAGATAAAGAATGGGTAGAAACAGTATCTAGTAAGGTATAAACTTCAAGAGTTCAAGATTAGCTTACCCATAATCACCTCGTTAAAGGTTCCTCGCGTTTTGGCCGATCCACGACAAACGCTTTCCAGAACCGTGATTTCGACTTATCCGGATAGCCCTTGGAGTCACCATCCCCGCTTGAACTTGGTTTTGCTATGAATAATCCCGAAGTTATGTGGCCTTCCTTTCCACGGTTGTAACATACCTTGGATTGTTGTGATAGTTTGGGTACGATATGTCCATCTTTCCGCATTTGTAACATCTAATCAAGGTACGTTCTCCTCCCCTAGAATTTGTTGTTGGTCTTTGGTCTTCATTTGATGTCTTCCCGTCGTTGTTGAATCTCCTCTTTCTGAAATTTCCACTTGACTCACCTCTCCTATTATTATGGCCACGATGACCACCCGAGTGGTTATCGCTTTGTTCGTATTTTTCCTCCTCGTTGGTTATCATCGCTCGATGATCGCCATCTGTATTATGACCTGGTTGTCAGGTCCCTCGGTTGAACATACTCACTATCTCGCTTTAATAATTGAGCCCTCGCATACAACATCCGAATATAAAGAAAATTTATGAGATATAAGATATTGTCAATCTCGGCTTTAGACCTCTCGAAAACATCCTTGTCATTCGTTCCTCATTTTCGACCAAATGAGGTGCAAACCTGGATAACTCGCAAACTTCGCCCTCGTCGGGACACCGCCATGTTGTTTTGTTCTAGTCCGATAAACTCCACCTCCTTCATATACGAAATACTTTCGTGAAAGTACTTATCATTGAATAGTTTCAAATATTTCCCAAGACATGCTTTGAGTGCTTAGTCGGGTACGCTTTCACAGACTCCCACCAAAGAGTCCGCTTCACCGCAGAACATAAAGGTGGCGAATGGAACCTTCGTTCTCCGTGCATCCCAAGACATCGAATATCTTGGTAATTTGCTTGACCCACCTTTCCGCCACGATCGAATCCGCTTTCCCTTAAATTCGTGGTCCCAACTCTTTGAATCTGCTTGGTCAGTGATAATCACAAGCATTCTAGCATTTCCACCAGTATTGTAATACCACAGTAAAATAATAAATAACTAAATAACATTTAAATGCATATTTTAATTTTTCTAATTGGACTTCGCCTTTTATTTGGGTCATCTAGTCATTTAAGTTATGTGGGCTTATAAATATTAATAAGTGATGAGTAATTAATTTAGTACAATTTGGGCCTTAAAAATTTATTTGGGTTTAATTTAATTAATTGTGGGTAATATTAATTTTATTATATTTAGGAGAATTAATAAGATAAATAATAAATATATATATACTAAAACCTAATAAAACATGAGATGCAAATCGAAAGAAAAAAAGAAGAAGCACACCACCTCTTAGTATATTTCGGAGAGAAGAAGTACGTCTTAGACTAGAAAAGGAACACAGGTTTGTTATGTTTTGTTGTTTCATTTTGTTACCTTCTGTATACCAATTGTTGTTTTGTTTTAATTTCTTTTAATTTACAACTAAGAAATGCGAAATTGTTATATAACCTGTGGTGGGCAAATATCATATAAATAAAAGTGTGAATTGAAGTATTTGATTATATTGCAATATGAACACCACGGTTTGGAACGGAGAAAACATTATTTATTTAATATATATATATATATATATATATATATATATATATATATAAGGATTGTCTACATTAAATTGATAATTAAGATTTCATTATGGTCTTATATAGAATTATTTGGAAGATGGAATTGGGAATTTACATGAAAATCATAATATGAGTAAAAATAAAAAAAAAAAATTAGTTACTTTTTTAGCCTCATCATTAGCAAGTGTTCATAACATATATATAAATTATATTTTAATAAGTATTTGGCTATGAACTTATAAATCTAAATTGGTAATTTAAATTGAAGCTATATATATTAATTTAATTTAATTAATTTTTGTCGGCATAGTTATAAAAGTTCTTATTAATAAATTAAATAATATTATGTTTATAACTACTAGATTTGTAATAAAATTTATTTTATTATTCTATTATTAGATCGGACGGAAGGAATTTAACAAACTATATTGGGATAATAATTTTGGGTATTACATTGCTTAATCCGTACTTGATTCCGTACTTTTTTCAAATGAGACTCTTTTGTTTTTAATTTGTTCGTTTAGATTTATTCGTTTTGAAATTTAGTTTTGCTTCTCATAATTGTTCTTTCTTAAATTAAGTGAGAATGTTTCATTTTTATGTCGATTAGTAATTGAAATTAGTATTTGTACTCTTTGGTCTAGTGTGTCATGGCTAATATTTATTTCGATCTTTGTAGAAAGTACATGTTAATATATTTGTAGACTTTATGTTGATATTTCGTTTTAGTTTAACATGTACGTTAGAACCCATTTGTGTTGATATTGTGTCGCATGTGTTGTGACATGATATTTTGTTAGAATACCATATGGTATACACGAGCTATAACCACCGTGGGGTACCACAGAGCATGTCCTCTTAGGCACCGAGGTATGACACCTTCCGTGGCGGTGTGATCGATCCCACCTGCGTCTCGCTTTGTGCTCCGGTGAGAGTTGGCCATTTAGTGTTTTTGTTGTGAGAGGCGTATGGGTGCGAATTCTAGTTTTCTATTCGCTCGCCAAAATAGGTATACAACACCCATTCCGAGTCGCCAAATACATGGTACGTAAAGCAAACTACAACTTCAATAATACAATTGTCGTAAAATAAATACAACACACACATATACCGTGAGTTTAAATACAAATATTGTCTTCTAGACAATATCCACACTCAAATAAGTCCTCATTATAATTATTCAAACACTATTTTACAGAAATAGTGAGGACTGCTAAAACATCTTTCTAGAACCATCACTCCGTACCCTGACTAGTTCCTGCTATGTTCTCACCTCCTGAGAAAAATGGAACAAAAGGAAAAGGGTGAGCTCAACTAGCCCAGTAAAGAATATTATGACTAAGATAATATACAACAAATTATCGTTAGTCTTCAACAGGAAAAAATCTGATAAAATATAATAGACAACAAGTTTTAGATCAACAACTGCAGCGGAAACAACAATCCATTAGAAGAGTCAAGTAGAGAATGAGTTCTACTATCTTCTAAGATTTAAAAGTCCATCATCAATATTTTATCCCCGTAACAACAATCAATATACATCTTTAATCAAATATTCATCTTTGCACTACAGCCAAAGATATTCATTTGATCACCAAATGGTCATGTTCATCTCAACACTGCTCATCTTCAGACTACGCCAAAGATATTCATCATTAATCATTTATCTTTGCACTACAAAAGCAAAGATATTTAGTAATATCATCATTTAGGACCGAGGATGATGAAAAATATTTTAAAGAAAACGAATCCAAAGGAGATGTAAGACAAATAGTAGGATTCAGATAACAATTTTTATCCAAGATCAATAATACTCCATAATAACCAATTTTGAAGCAAAATTCAAGAATAAAGATCAAAACATGGATACAATCAAAGATAGTAACCATAATAGACATCTTGGACAAAAAGAAGAAAATTTTATTTTCTATGAATAAGGTCAGATTCGAATAAAGGTCAGATACGTGAATAAAGGTCGATATACGTGAATAAGAACTCCCCACACAAAAAGTTCCAAATTTGATAAAAAGTTCATATCAATATTTCTAAGATAATGATATCAAGAAATAATATCATATATGAAGAAAATAACATCCCTTACCTCAAAATAACCGCATTTCCGATCGAATTTCTGATATAAGGTCAAGGAAACTTGTACTAAAAAATAGAAACTCACAAAGTATCTAAATACTCACAAAATACACTCATAATATAGAGAGAGAAAGAGAGAAAGCTTATGTTTCGTGTGATTTTCAATTCTAACTTAGCCTCTATTTATAGGAAAATGTTAGCAGATTTTGACTTCGCAACCCCGATGGCTTTTACTCTCGCTACTATTCCCACCCACCACATTTGAAATAAAATTCAGCACATTTCTTCACCAACCACAAGTGGGGCCCACTCAATTCTAGAATTTTCCACCAAAATGCTAAATTTTGATACTTCAACAATTTCTCTAACCAAATACCTCTTAAAATTCATAACAAATCATACGCTCATTTTTAATTGCTTCAAAATTTGTGGACATATACTCAACTTATATATGTATAACATATCCAAAAATTACAACGATCCAACTATTTGATTAAAAATTATAACTCACGCAATATATCTCAAAAACACCGGTTTAATTTTTAATACCTCCATTCCGGCTAAAAATACCGATAAAACACCTCAACATTAACTCCTTCATTTTTAACCACAATAAATATATCCAACATTTATATCCACATAAAATAAATATTTCCTTATCATATGAATCAATAATTAATTATTCACAAATAATATTACGTAATCACATTTATGACAACCAAAGCCGCTCCTCAGAAAAGAGGGGGCTTTCCAATAAGAATTTCTCCTCATCAAGCCAATTAATTAGGTGACCAAACCTCTCCTCGATGTAACTTTCTAGACATCGCTAATAATGCTATCTAATAATATTATTCAAATAATATGAATTATTGATCCGATAATGGGAAATATCAGCAAAGGACAATTATCAAACAACAATAATATAAAATATCAACGCAAAGAATTATCAATCAATAAAATAAAATATCGAATAAGAATTATCCGTAATAATTATCGAGTAGTGCCTTCACGTAAGGATCAATAATTCATCAATACCGCAGCATCCACGCCAGACATCGTATTTTAACCACCGGTATTCCAACAAAGTTTAATTCAGAATAACTACGCCGTTATTTATAAAAACTCAAACTTGTCATTTTTCTTCATCCGACAATTATTCTCATTATGGGGCCCATAAATGATCATACCATCAGCATTTAATATTCCCCGACAACAAGAATATTCCACGACCAAATGAATATTCCCCACAACAATGATTATTTATAACCACTTGCATATTTTGCAAAATTTGCACATTTCACCCATAACCAAAGAATTATATCAAATTAATACCTTATTATTCACAATAATAATTAGAGGAAATTCGATTTTATTTATAATAAGTTGGGGTCTTACAACCTCCCTCCTTATGAAATTTCGTCCTCGAAATCGACATACGCACTCGGTGTTTCAAAAGGTGAGGATACCTCGCTTTCATTTCTCGATTCCAACTCCCGTGTCATTTCTTCAATAAGCATGGTTTCTCCACAAAACCTTAACTTGTGGTATAACCTCGTGCGTAGGATATGCTCTTTTCCTATCCAAGATCTTAACAGTACTTCTTCGTATCGTTAAATCTTCTACTATCTCGTCTCGGTTCTAACGCAATAATATGGTTCGGGTCTTTCACATATTTACGGGCATGGATATGTGAAAAACATTATGAACACGAGACATACTTGGAGGTAATGCGAGTCTATAGGCCACATTTCCTATTCTGGCCAAGAATCTCAAATGGACCAACAAATCGTGGATCGAGCTTTCTCTCTTCTTCCAAATCTTGTAACTCCTTCCATGGAGCAACACGTAATAAATACATGATCTCCAATATTAAACTCCACGCCCTTTCTATAAAGATCAAAGATAACTCTTTTGTCGATCTTGTGAGGTTTGAATACGCTGTCAATCATTTGATCTTTTCTCGTAGTCATGCGCACTAATTCTCGTCCCAACAACGCTGCTTTCTCCCACCTCGCCCCAAAGATACCGAGAACGACACTTTCGTCCATACAACGCCTCAAATGGAGCCACGCCTATACTTGCTTGATAACTGTTGTTGTAGGAGAATTCCACCAAAGGGCAAGTACTTATCCCAACTTCCTTTAAAATCTAGGACACAAAGTCTTAATAGATCTTCAAGGGTTTGAATAGTCCTCTCTCGATTGTCCGTCTGCTTGAGGATGGTATGCCGAATCAATCAGAAATCTGCGCTCATAGCTTTCAGCAAGCTAACCCAAAATCGTGAAGTGAATCTTCGGTCACGATCCAAAACTATGGATACCGCATGCCATGCAATCTCACAATCTCATTCACGCATATACGAGCAAGACGCTCAAGGAATAAGTCTCACGATCGGCAAGAAATGGGCGCACTTGGTTAATCTATCAACAATAACCCAAATCGCATCTACGCCTTGAGAAACTTTGGGAAGACCAGAACGAAATCCATAGTAATGTGTTCCCACTTCCATTTCGAAATCTCAAGTGGTTGTAATGGACCTTTGGCACTTGATGCTCCGCCTTTACACGCCGACAAGTTAAACACCTCGAGATAAACTCCGCGATCTCTCTCTTTATATTGTTCCACCAAAATGTATGTCAATATCATGATACATTTTGGTACTCCTGTGATGGATTGCAAACGGTGTGTCAGTGTGCCTCCATCATGATTCTATGCTTCAAGTCGTAATCGTTAGAACACAAAGTCCGGAGTCAATCTAAGTATTCCTTCTTCATCGATTCTCGCTTCGAATAACACCTTCGCACTTTCTTCTTCATACGCGATCGCCCCATGTCCGTAGCTCGAAAGCAAATTTTAACTTTATCGACAAAGTCGCTCTCTACTCAGATATTCGCCATCATCATGTGGGTCCCTCGAGTCTTTAATTCTACCTCCATCCTTTGCAAGTCATACGTAATGGGCCTTTGATCGACAATATCGCACTCGCATCAAGATATGATCTTCTACTCAATGCGCCACCACTACGCTCGCTTTTCCAGATGATATCAATAGTGTGATCGTAATCTTCAATAGTTCAAGCCAACGCCATTGCCGCATGTCGAGTTCTTTTTGGGTGAAGAAATATTTGAGGCTTTTATGGTCCGTATAAATCTCCACTTTCTCCCCATACAAGTAGTGTTCCAAATTTTCAACGCGAATACGATCGCCGCTAACTCTAGATCATGAGTAGGATAATTCCTCTCATATTCTTTGATTGTCGTGAGGCATAGGCTATGACTTTCCCATGTTGCATGAGAACGCATCCTAACCCTTTCGCCCAAGCATCACCAGATATAACAAATCCATCCGCATACCGTATGGTATTGCTGTAATAAAAAGCCGAAATGAGTCTCCTCTCGAGCTCTTGGAAACTCTTCTCGCATTCCTCGCTCCATACAAATTTTGTATCTTTCCGAGTCAAATGAGTTAATCGAGTAGCGATTCGAGAAAATCCTTCCACGAATCTCCGATAATAACCAAATAAGCCCAAAAGCTACGCACTTCTGGCCACCGACTTTGGTTGTTCCCAACTTTGTAGATCGCTTCAATCTTTGCCGTCAATGATACTCCATGTTTTGACACCACGCGCCCAAGGAATGCTACTTCTCAAGCCGTAACTCACATTTCTTCACCGCATAAAGCTTGTTTTCACGGCCTTTCAAGTATCAACTTCAAATGGTGCTCATGATCTTCACTTTTTTGAATAGATGAGGATGTCATCAATAAAGACAACAACAAACCGATCCAAATATTCCTTGAATACACGGTTCATCATATCCATGAAAGCAAAGAGAGCATTAGTCAATCCAAAAGACACGACTAAGAATTCATAATGCCCGCATCGAAGTTCAAGGCGCCTTTGAATATCCTCGCTTTTAATCTTCAAATTGATGATATCCGTAATCTAAGATCGATCTTTAAAAAGAATTGTGCTCCTTGCAATCGGGTCAAATAGTCATCAATGCGAGGTAATGGATACCTATTCTCGATGGTGACATGGTTTAATTTCTCAGAGTCAATACAAAGTCGCATACTCCCATCTTTTCTTCTTTACTTAATAAAACAGAGCACCCCAAGGAGATGTACTAGACGAATGAAACCTATGTCTAACAATTCTCAGAGTTGACTTTTAACTCCTCAAGTTCAATAGAGCCATTCGATATGGGGTTTTAGAAATGGGTTTTGTACCCTACCAAGGTCAATAAAGAATTCAACATCACGCTCGGGGTAGACCGGAAGTTCTTCAGAAATACATCGAAATTCTCTAACAACGTAAATATTATTCAAATCGACTTGTCTTTGTTCAAATCCATAACATGGGCTAAGAAAGCTTGACATCCGCTTTTTCAATAAACGAATAGCTTTTATGGCTTGATATGATAAATGACCGATTTTAGTGGTTTAGTTGTTTGAATTGCATGACAAAGTTGGTTAGAATATGAAAACTAACAACCTTACGAAAAAATAATCAATTTTGGCACGATGAGTGGTTAACCAATCAATTCCTAAAATCACATCAAAAGCAAGTATCTTTAAAGAGATAAGATCAATGTAAATGTGATAGTGCCAACTTGATCAAGCAAGATTTATAAACAAAGGATGTAACGAAAGTTTCACCCAACTGAGTCTCCACCGATAAATCAAAGTCTAATTTCTCCTGAGTCAAGTTTAAACGCTGAGCACAAGCAGAGAGATAAAAGAATGGGTAGAACCGTATCTAGTAAGGTATAAACTTCGCAAGAGTTCAAGATTAGCTTACCCAGATCACCTCGCTCGGGTTCCTCGCTTTGGCCACCACGACAAACGCCTTCCAGAACCGCCGATTTCGACTTATCCGGATGTATTTCGAGTCACCATCCCCGCTGAACTTGGTTTTGCTACGTAACAATCCCGAGCTATGTGGCCTTCCTTTCCACAACTTGTAACATACCTTGATTGTTGTGATAAATTCAATGATATGTCCTCTTTCCCCGCATTTGTAACATCTAACCGGCTACGCTTCTCCCTGAGAATTTGTTGTTGGTGCCGGTGTCAGCCACCGATGTCTTCCCGCCATTGTTGAATCTCCTCTTTCTAAAATTTCCACTGACTCACCTCTCCTATTATCACGGCCACGATGACCACCCGAGTGGTTACCGCTTTGTTCGTATTTTTCCCTCCTCGTCTGGTTATCATCGCTCCGATGATCGTCATCACCCCAGTGATGACCTCGTCAGGTCCCCATTGAACATACTCACTATCTCGCTCTAATAATTGAGCCCTGCTTACAACATCCTAATATAAAGAAAATTTATGAGATATAAGATATCGTCAATCTCTGCTTTTAGACCTCTCGTAAACATCCTTGTCATTCGCTCTCATTTTCACCAAAAATGAGGTGCAAACCTGATAACTCGCAAACTTCGCCTCGCATCGGGACACCGCCATGTTGTTTTGTTCCAAGATGATAAACTCCACCTCCTTCATACGACGAAATACTTTCAGAAAGTACTTGTCATCAATAGTTTCAAATGTTTCCAAGACATGTCGAAAAGCGGCGTGGTCAGTACGCTTCACGCATCTCCACCAAGAGTCCGCTTCCACCGCGAAACATAAAGGTGGCGAATGGAACCTTCGTTCCTCCGCATCCCAAGACATCGAATATCTTGGTAATTTGTTTGACCCACGCTTCCACCATGATCGATCCGCTTTCCTTAATTCGTCGTGGTCCCAACTTTTGAATCGCTTGGTTGTGATGTCACAGCGCATTGCTAGCATTTCCACCAGATTTTGTAACGAAGTTTCTCTCGTCTCGTTTTGCATAAAAATGCAAAAAACTTCAAACATCCCATCATTCATCATTTGTTCTAGAGTGTTGTTTATAGGAGGATTATTGCCTTCCTGTCAGACGCTTCTCCTAGTTTGTAATTAAAGGTTGTTCCACAATCTCATACACTCCATCATTAACGCTTCTCAAAGCCCATTCTTAAATACGCCATAAAACAAGGGTTAATTAAACAAATTAACATATCACATAATATCCCTATATTACGACCGACCAACAAATAAGCTTTTGATAGACACACACTAGCTAAGGATTTACTCATCTCTCCCTCCTAGTTCTATTCCCCGATCTCCGCCAGAGACCATATCCCTAAGCTTTGATACCAACTGTGACGCCCCCAAAATAGGTATACAACACCCATTCTGAGTCGCCAAATACATGGTACAGAAAGCAAACTACAACTTCAATAATACAATTGTCGTGCAAAATACGACAACACATACTGTGAGTTTAAATACAAATATTATCTTCTGATAATATCCACACTCAAATAAGTCCTCATTACAATTATTCAAACACTATTTTACGTAAATAGTGAGGACTGCTAAAACATCTTTCTAGAACCATCACCCGCACTCGACTAGTTCCTCGCTATGTTCTCACCTCCCGAGAAAATGGAACAAAAGGAAAAGGGTGAGCTCAACTAGCCCAAGAAAGAATATTATGACTAAGATAATATACAACAAATTATCGTTAGTCTTCAACAGGAAAAATCTGATAAAATATAATAGACAACAAGTTTTAGATCAACAATCGCAATGAAAACAACAATCCATTAGAAGAGTCAAGAGAGAATGAATGAGTTCTACTATCTTCTAAGATTTAAAAGTCCATCATCAATATTTTATCCTCAGAATAACAATCAATATACTTCTTTAATCAAATATTCATCTTTGCACTACAAAAGCCAAAGATATTCATTTGTATCACCAAATGGTCATGTTCATCTCAACACTGCTCATCTTCGCACTACGGCCAAAGATATTCATCGCTTAATCATTTATCTTTGCACTACAAAGCCAAAGATATTTAGTAATATCATCATTTAGGACCGAGGATGATGAAAATATTTTAAAGAAAAAACGAATCCAAAGGAGATGTAAGGACAAATAGTAGGGATTCAGATAATAATTTTATCCAAGATCAATAATACTCCATAATAACCAATTTTGAAGCAAAATTCAAGAATAAAGATCAAAACATGGATACAATCAAAGATAGTAACCATAATAGACATCTTGGACAAAAAGAAGAAAATTTCATTTTTCTATGAATAGTGTCAGATTCGTGAATAAAGGTCAGATACGTGAATAAAGTGCAGATACGTGAATAAGAAACCCCGACACAAAAAAGTCCAAATTTGATAAAAATTCATATCAATATTTCTAAGATAATGATATTGAAGAAATAATATCATATATGAAGAAAATAACATCCCTTACCTCAAAATAACCGCATTTCCGACCTAATTTCAGATATAGTCAATGAAAAACTTGTACTAAAAAATAGAAACTCACAAAGTATCTAAATACTCACAAAATACACTCAATAATATAGAGAGAGAGAGAAAGCTTATGTTTCTGTGTGATTTTCAATTCTAACTTAGCCTCTATTTATAGGAAAATGTTAGCAGACTTCGACCAAGAACCTCGATGGCTTTACTCTCGCTACTATTCCCACCCACCACATTTGAAATAAAATTCAAAGACATTTCTTCACCAACCACAAGTGGGGCCCACTCAATTCTAGAATTTTCCACCAAAATGCTAAATTTTGATACTTCAACAATTTCTCAACCAAATACCTCTTAAAATTCATAACAAATCATACGCTCATTTTTAACGGCTCAAAATTTGTGGACATATACTCAACTTATATATGTATAACATATCCAAAAATTACAACGATCCAACTATTTGATTAAAAATTATAACTCACGCAATATATCTCAAAAACACCGGTTTAATTTTTAATACCTCATTCCGGCAAAAATACCGATAAAACACCTCAACATTAACTCCTTCATTTTTAACCACAATAAATATATCCAACATTTATATCCACATAAAATAAATATTTCCTTATCATATGAATCAATAATTAATTATTCACAAATAATATTACGTAATCACATTTATGACAACCAAAGCGCTCCCTGTGAAAGAGGGGGCTTCTTCAATAAGAATTTCTCCTCATCGGCGCGCAATTAGGTGACCAAACCTCTCCTCGATGTAACTTTCTAGACATCGCCAATAATGCTATCTAATAATATTATTCAAATAATATGAATTATTGATCCGATAATGGGAAATATCAGTAAAAGGACAATTATCAAACAACAATAATATAAAATATCAACGCAACAATTATTGAATCAATAAAATAAAATATCGAATAAAGAATTATTGAAGTGCCGTAATAATTATCGAGTAGTGCCTTCACGTAAGGATCAATAATTCATCAATACCGCATCCACGCCAGACATCGTATTTTTAACCACCATTTCACCCATATTCCATTCAAATTAATACAATTCAAATAATAATTAGAGGAAATTAATTTTAACTACGCCATATTTATAAAAACTCAAACTTGGCTTTTCTTCATCCGACAATTATTCTTAAGATTATAAGGGCCCCAAAGTTAAGGACTCAACAATTGTAAACAAGATATTAATAATATTCCCCTAGACAACAAGAATATTCCACTTGACCAAATGAATATTCCCCAACAACAATGATTATTTTATAACCACTTTTAGACATATTTTGCAAAATTTGCACATTTCACCATTCACCCATAACCAATAGAATTATATCAAATTAATACCTTTATTATTCACAATAATAATTAGAGAAAAATTCCATTTTATTTATAATAAACCAAAATCTAACTTTAATGAAGACCTCAAAAAACATAAACTAAGAATAAAACTAAATTTCTTACCTTTGATTCTTGATTAAACCTAGCAAAGATGATTTGAGAGGTTTTGATTGCTACTTCCTTCTCAAATTCATAGAGAAATTCTCTTCTCTTCTCAATTTCTCTCAAGGCTCTCTCTCAAGCTTTGTTATTTAGACTTAGGAACATTACGTGAAAATAAACCGATATAACATCTACGTAAACCGCTTAACGTGGGTATCGCTTAAGCGAACATGGTCTCGGCGATTGTCACATTCCAAAGGGCCTTGTTTGGCTAGTTCTTAAAGAATCCCTTTTAATTTATTTTTATTTCTTCTTATTATATAGTATCCAATGTCACACCCATTACACAAATTAAATTAATTTAATTCTTAATATTAATTCATTAATAAACCAATTAAATCTTACTAACAAAATTAAAATTTCCATTTAACCATTATAACTATACTTTTGTTCAACAAATTATTAATTCTCTAATTTAATTATTAAATTAAATTAGAACATCACCTTTACACAATATTGTAATTACTCAACAAAATCATTTATGTTTTAATTTAATAATATAATTAAATTAAAACATCAAACTATAAAATTATTCAACATAATTTAATTAACATTGTCACACTTAAATAAATCATCCCATAATAAATTACATCAATTATTTATTTATTTATTAAATAAACCAACCAAAATATTTATTTAATTCGATAAATATTTTTAATTAACACAAAATTCTCATTTGTTACATCTAAGACCTTTACATCTTCAAATTATAATATTAATGAATATTACATCATAAAAATATTACAATTACAACAAACTATTATAATACAAAATGTAATCCTCAAGGCCTTCTTCTTTAACGAATTTCTTTCGCTTAATATCACCTGACTAATCAAGTTCATTTGCTTTAGCTGAATTTTTTTTATAGTTTTGCAAGAGTGAGCATTTAATTGCTCAGCAAGTTATAGCAGTTGAATAAACAACAAAATCAAGAATCAATTCAGCATTATTTGAAAACTTCATCAACGAAACAATAGTTGGGAAGCAATTCAAGTAAATAAGAATAACTTAAATCGATATCATTCTTAAGCATCACAATCTCTATCTCTAATAACCAGTCCTACCGACTTTCACATATTCTTTTCATCAATCTTACGTTATGCCACTAACAGTGTCTATATTAATATCATAACACAACTCGTGTTTATTTCACATACATCTTATCATGTGTACATGTAAAAATTAGCATGGAGTTAATCATAATGCAATTCATGCATCAATAAAATTGTAACACCTTAAATAGTTCAATAACATAACATTTCTTACACAAAAGCACATAAGTGAAGATATTGACAACCAACACTATTTATAGCTTTCAACAACTTGTGCAAATGTAATCTATTTGCACAAACATGAAACTTTGCATTCAATTCAATAATTTGAATGAATTTGGGAAACATGTTCAATTACAACATTAGAGCGTTAAGAAACTTGACTTTTACGCGATTCTTAGGAACGTTATCTAATCGCTCCTCAAACGACCTATATATATCATTAAGGTCAATTATACCAATTGTTTATGTATAGAAGTCACTTATGGTTTAATTTAACTCTATTCAATGTTTTATAATGCTCGTTTCATAATAATCGAACACTAATTAAGTTCATTAACATTCGACTTCGGTGTTTCACATTAAATGACGTCAGACGCCTCTACTTAATCTGACCCGAACGCTTAACCGATATGTCATTGCGTACGATTAACACATAAAATACATATACCATTTCTTGGTTTACATTTTTCTAGACTAATTTTCCAAAGTCCAATGTTTAGAACCCAGAATACTAGTCAAACACGGATCGGAACCACAAATGTCATCAAAAAAAAACACCACGTTTTGCCTCCAAATACACAACAACTCTAAAGGTGCTCATTTTCAACCTCGATCCCGACCTCAAATCTCAAAACTTAAAGAATGAAAGTTTTATTTATATTCCTTATCTTTCTGAATCATCCTAAATCATTTCAATCGAGTTCGTATGAAAATGTTATGCCCGATTTACTAAAGGACGTCAAAGATGTCTAACCTCTCGCAGCTTTAACGCTACTTCCACACCATTTTGGCCTTGCCTGCGTAGCACTCCTCCGCCATTAATTGCCGGTAGTGAACATGGTGCCCATTTTTTCATTTTGACCGTAATTCTGCTTTTCATGGACCCACTTGCACCTTCATAACTTGCTCGTCCGATATCGAATATAGCTCTGCGTTTTGCGTCTATTTCTTCAGAAACAAATTCTTCAAATCCCCTCAAACATAAAATTTGTCACAATTCTCTAAATTGTCGAAATTTGACTCAAAACCCTTATGGGAGCCATTTTCACCGAAAAGACGTTTCAACGTCAAATTGTTTAAACTTCATAACTTACTCATCCGAAGTCGATTGAGTTCATTCTTAAGCCCACTACTCACGCGTTTTAACCCAACTACACATCTTGAAAAAGAAATAATTTTTAGAAGTGTTAACCACCCTATAAACTTGATCTCGTAAATCGTATTTGCAAGCAAAAGGTTTTCACGTTTGACACCTTTTACGGATAATTTTGCCATAACTTTGTTATAAGCGTATTTTCCTCCGTTCCACTTGGAACAACTTGACAATACACATACCTAGGATTCCATCTTTTGAAAATCACACAAAAATACACAAACAACACATATTAAGTTCATTTACAGATCCATGATTACTTGTTTTCCATCCTCATGCTTAGCGCATACCATTTTAGTTACTTGGTTTACTTATGATACATCATTTAAGGTGTTTTAATAAGGCGATCTCCTTCATATACACCTTATAACTTCAAGATCCACCATGATCTTCACTTATAACCAACCACCAACAATTAAACAACTCAAAGAAAAGAAATTCAAATAGATAAAGGAGTTAGGGTTCTATACTTACCTTTTGATGATCTTCTTCTTCCTTAGCCTTGATCAACCTTGATCTTGATCCTCTTCTCCTCCTTGGATCCGGCCTTTTCCTTTCTCTCTCTCTAAACTTGTTCTTGAGCTCTCTCTCTCTCTCTCTTTCTTTCTCTAACACTTAGCTAGATTTTTGCCAAATGAATGAGATGATACTTTGGATTTTGCTTATATAAAAGCTACTTTCCACTTCTTATAAGTTGCTCACCCAACTAAATTATTCTAAATTCAATCCCCTTCACTTTCCAATCTTACAAACTACCCCCTAGGTTAACCTAACCATAGTTTAAGTTAACCTAACCAAAGCTTACCACCATGGTTAGTTTGTAGGGAATTTAATGTCAAATGACAAGAGTTGGGGCAATTGGGTCATTTCTATCAATCCTTAGCTTATTACACTTTTTTACCCTTGGCATATTCTTAGAATTAGCCATAACATATTCTTGAAATATTCTTTTCTTAGTTTAGTTCCAAGTTTTAAATAGTGGTGGCTCCAAGCCATAAGCCATGGCTCAACCCTAGCCAAACCACTTTAAACTCTAAGCTAGTCTTTCTAACTCTTGGCTCAATCCTAACCAAGCTCTACAAACCCTTGGCTCAACCCTAATCTAGTAATTTCAACCCCTAACAAGCCATTTTAAACCCCTAAGCTTGGTTAGTCCAAAATCAATTTAATTTCTCATTTTCTTTTTAGCTAGATTCTCTAACTTTTTTAGATTCACGTTTAGTAAACTCCGCTCGACTCCAAAAATCAATTTTGATTTTCGAAAATACAATTTCGCCACTGCCTCCCTTTTACAAGAAAAGTTATGTCGTAATTTAAAATTTCGAAAAAAAACGGGTTTGCGTTTTTAGCATGAATAGTGTTTTTACTGCTTTTTCCCCAAAAAACTTTTATTAGAGATTTCATCTCGCCTCAAATAAACACTATGACATAATTCAAATTATCGAAAAAGAAATACGTTTATTAGCGTTTTTCTGCGTTTTATGAATAGTGATTTTTCATCTTTTCTCGAAATTTTTTATTTTCTTATATACGATCCTAAAACTCGTAAATTCTATCACGTAAACACGTTCCACCACAAAAATTTAACTTTTAACCCATAAAATGAAATAATAATAATAAAATCTTATTTTATTCAATAATATTCTAAAATGTTTAATTTACAAACCAAGTAGAATTTCTGGATAGTTACATTACTTCTTCTCCTAGTACTCGGAAAGGGCTTAATTTTTGAAAGACCGATCTTGGTTGTATAAGTTTGAGCATAACCTCATTTGGACTCTCCAATTGAAGTTAATTTGAAGGTTCTGGTTTTGCCATTCACCAATTTTTTCCCTTCCAAATATTAGCTGGAAAGAAACAAATACATCATATTTGTTACATCATTGGAAAGATTCAATTGCAACCACATCTAAAACTTTTTAAAAAAATTAAATTTGACATCTACAGTTTAATACTACGGAGCTTAGAAAACTTAAAAAAAATCAATTTGAATGGATATTTTGGACATCATCCAATCCCCAGTTTAATAATGCAGAATCCCCCATATTAAAGCTGCGGAGTTCGAGATCCTCTTGCTCAAGATGCATAATTCTTTTGTTCCCAACAAATTTCTTAGGTCTATAATTTCTTCATTCCATTAAATTTAAGGCCAATTGCTCAATCGTTAATTTTGTTTTGTGAGAAATCACACAAGTATTTCAAAATTCGATTTAAGTTCATACTTCGTGTCTCTCTAATGAGCTTGTTTTTTTTTGAAATAATTTTTCTAAATAATTTTGTTTGATTACTACACTTGGAATGAATTTATCAAAGAGTAAATCATTTTGCAAAGTTTAAATGAGCAGAGCTTGGTTAGGCAAAAATTCAATTCAGCTAAGTCAACATCCATTTAGTAGTTCATTTTTTTTATACATAATTTAAACATACACACTCAACCTTTGTCACTGTCAAAATTTGAAACTACATCCTCTTGAAGGGATGAAGGTAACCATTGGTACAAGACACTTTAGTTAGTTTTGGAATATTTCACATGAATCTTACATTAAATAAATTCAAGAATATAGATGGGTTAATAATACTATAGTGTCGTCTAAACTTAATAGATTAACCTTTTAACTAAGGAAGTAGTCCAACATGTTTATTGGGCTAGTCTACACAACTGTATGAGGGATGAATCGTGCAATTCCTCTACAAGATCCTAATCAACTTTTGAAAATTAATCCATAAAATAATTCTAGGGGACATTTTTTGGGGATATTTCTAGCGACATTTTTTTTTGGTTTTTTGTAGTACCTCTAAAAAATTTATAGTAGTTATTCCAACTGTAATTTTTGTAAAAAAAAGTGTTTTAGGTGTACAACCTTGTTTTATGTATGTATTCAAATTACACCTAAAACACTGTTTTTTACAAAAATTATAGTTAAAATAAATACTATATATTTTTTTAGAAGTACTACAAAAAAAAAACCCAAAAAAAAACGAGGCTAGAAATGTCCCCAAAAATGTCCTCCTAGAAGAACTATAATCCATATATATCGTCACATGCATATGCTATATATCAACTCCAAGTTGATTCCAATTTGCAAGTCGACTTGAATTACACACCATCCCAAATCCTTGTTACTTGGTGCATATGCTATATATCAACTCCAAGTTGATTCCAATAGTAACCTTTTGGTGCATATATGCTATATATCAACTACAAGTTGATTTCAATAGTAACCTTTTAGGTAAAGAGGTAGTTCAACATGTTTATTGGGCTAGTCTACACAGATGTATAATGAATTGATGTGGGATAGATCGTGCAATTCTTCTATAAGTGGTGTCAAAGCTCATGGTTCGTTTGGCCCAAGTATCAGATTGACACTTCAGGGTGAAGCAATTTGTAGGCCGCGTGTTACTCAATTTGCGCGGTGGAGCAAATAGAGTTGTCAGGTGGAGCACAAGATGATCACTTATGCGTTTGACACCACACAGTGTCGTATGATTTGAGTCGGGTGAAACGGGCTCAGGATGACTTTGAAAAAGTTGTTCAGGGTGAAAAGGGTTCACCAGAATCAAGGTTGTTGTGACGCCCCCAAAATAGGTATACATCACCCATCTTGAGTCGCCAAATACATGGTACAAAATTCAAATACAAACTTAATTATACAACAGTCGTGTAAAATACGATAAAACATATGCTGTGAGTTTTAATAAAAATATTGTCATCTAGACAATATCCACACTCAATGGAGTCCTCATTACATTTATTATTACACTATTTCACAGAATAATGAGGACTACTAATGCACCATCTAGGACCATCACTCTGTTCCCCGACTAGTCCCAGCTACGTTCTCATTTCCTGAAGAGAACAATGAAAGCAAAAGGGTGAGCTCAACTAGCCAAGTAAGAAATATTATGACTAAGATAATGCAGAATAAATTATCGTTAGCCTTCAACAGTGTTAAACTGATACAATATAACAAACATCAAGTTTAACTGCAGCGGAACAAGCAATCCATTAGAAGAGTCAAGTAGAAAATAGAATCTACTATCTTCTATGATTTAAAAGGTTTTTCATCACTTTTATCGCTAAGACTCAACTCAATAAATAATCCACATCATCAAATCATCCCTGCTCTACAGGCCAAGGATATTCTTTAGTATCACGACCACGAATTATCCATGCACTACGGGCCAAAGATAATCGTGTTTTCATTAACGGTCCTGATCATGCCATAAAACAATTCATCTTTGCACCCTTGGCCGAAGAGAATCCATAGTCATAATCATACAAAAAACTGTCCATCAATGCACTACGGGCCAATGAGAACTTTTTTCACATCATTTGTAACATTACGGTCATGATTATACCGAATAATCTCTGGTCATAATCATACCAAGTCCATCTATGCAATATAGGCCACAGATGACTTTCAATATAATATAAACATGAGGATGATGACAATGATATAAGAATTCAATAAAACAAGTTCAAGAATTAATTTATCCAGGAACCAATAACGTCCAAATGGTCAACACGATACTTCTTTGTGAGTAAAAATTCAAGAATGCTCGAAAGAATATTTCCATGAAAGGATCTTGGATGAAGCGCAAATATCGAGGATATTCCACTAATTTCATGGAGTATAAAACTAAAACTTTAACCAACCGAGTATAATAGAATATGAAAACGCAAAATGGATTTCCACCCCCCATGCAAAGAATCCACGATATCTGAGATCATTTCCACAATTTAATAAGGAATGAATACAAAGGATCATTCACCACGCATGTGGTAATCCACATAGACATGTTATTCCAATAAAATAATAAAGAATGAAATAACGGAAGGATTCACCACGTCCGATGGGATCAGCACGCAGACGTGTTATTCCTAATGAAATAATAAATAATGAAACCGTGTCCCAAGATAAATACACGATGTGATATTCCGCGAGAATAATAAATAATGGAACCAGTCCGGCATAAACGCATTGCATGTGATATTCCGGCGAATAATAAATAATAGAACCAGTCCAATGTAAACGCATTGAGCATGAGATATTCCGACGAATAATAAAGAACGGAATATTAGAAGAATTTCACCATGTATGCGATACTTGATAAACAAAGTTATTCCAATGTAATAATAAGAATGGAATAATGAAGAATTTCACCATGTATGCGATGATTTGCATGACGAGTTATTCCAACATAATAATAAAGAATGGAATAATGTAAGAATTTCATCAAGTATAGGGTATCCCACATATACGAGTTATTCCAATGTAATAATAAAGAATGAAATAGCGAAGTTCTCTTACTATGAATACGAAAAAATAATACCCCTTACACTTACAACAACAAATAATATCTTCTACCTTAAGAAGAAGAGTCTTTGGATATGAGTAGTGAAGTAGCAGAATACTTTTTCTTCTTTCTCTCTATAGTTTATCTCTGTAGTTTTGATTGAATTAAGTAAGAAATAATGAAGGAATGAGCTTCATTTATGTAAAAATGGGTACCGTAAGTAACTAACTCATGAATCGGTCCAGGATTGATTTACTTTAATCTGACGGTCCACATTTAAAGCAAATTTTTTTAAATAAAATATAATATATTCTATTTATAATCTAATAAAACGAATAACTTTATAAAAGATTTTACTATGCTGAGACTTATCAAACACTATCGTAATAAAATATAATATATTCTAATTATTATACAATAAAGCAGATAACTTTATAAAAGTATTACATTTTTATATAAAAAGATTTTACTATTAGCCTAATAAAACGAATAACTTTATAAAAAGTATTCATTTTATATAAAAGTATTCATTTTATATAAAAAACTTTCGCTTTTATTACATTAATAATACCAATAAAACAAAATTGGTGACTTATCACATAAGTATCGATAATCAATACCGCGTCTTCTATGCAACCACGCCAGACATATTCTTGTACTTTACTACTGAGTAGTTCAACAAAGATTAATGGTAAAACTTCCGCCGTTATTTTCAATAAAATATTTTTGTCGTTTTCTCGATCCGGCTAATAATTCCGTTCTTGAGGGGCCACCAATGATGATTGTCTTGGTTGCATTTAATATTCCCGATAAAACAAATATTCCCCGACCAATCGAATATTATATAACAACTTGCGTGTACTTTGCAAAATTTATAAATATTACCCACAACTATAACATTATATCAAATCCACACCATAATATTCAAAACATTATTTCGAGAAAATTAAATATTTATTCACAAAATCTGGGTCTCACAACAGTATTTCACGCTTGCCTCGGGCTTGATGAAGTAGTATTAGAGTCGAAAAAGAAAACTTTTGAAGGACTTTCAAAGAATGTGTCTTTAATGGTACTACTTCTAGTATGATCTTTGTGATGAGTATTCGTGAAAGGTGAAGATTGTTGGGATATTTCATATGAATCCTACATCAGATAAATTTAAGAGTATAGATGAGTTAATAAGACTATGGTGGAACCTCAACCTAATAGGTTAACTTTTTAAGGAGATAGTCCAACATGTTTATTGACCTAATCTACACAAGTTTATAATAAATTAATGTGAAATGGATCGTGCAATTTCTCTGCATTTAATAATCATGTTAGGTACAATTACGACACTTTCATTCCTCATGGACTGTCGATCAATCACTTAACACCACATGCCAATCACTGCCAACATAGTACAAGCATGTGATAGACTTCTTCCCCATTTATGTCTGGTTACCCAATTTTTCATGAAAAAAGTTGACTTGATTAGCCAAAAGAAAGGGAAAGATATTTTTGAAGTAAGGGTTACCTTTGGTTACAAGTTTTATCGCGTTTGGAGTGATAATATTTAGTGTGCACTACATTAATTTTGGTGCTTTGCGTTTGACCCCAAAGTATTGACAGTAATATTTAGTGTGTTTGGAGGTCAAAAAGTACCACATTAATTTTAGTGTATTGCGTCGCACTCTAACAGCGTGTTTATGATTTATAAGTGTAAAGGAAGAAGTATCAAGTCAGAAGTTCCACAAGTCTCTTTTCTTTTCCCTTTCTTTCTTTTGGGTAAATTAATGTTCCACAAGTCTATGCAAGTCATCCAATGGACAAAAAAAAGAAAAAAAAAAAAGAAAAAAAGCATGTGGTGAGTAAGAAAACTTCCAAGTCACAAGTCCAAGAGTGCAAAATCTACAGTAATTTTGGAATTTTTCTACTTAAAATTTACATCTAATACTGGTAGTGTAAAGTTATTACTCCATCCGTCCGTACAGGTAAAAGTCCTTTATTATTTTGGATAGTTAGTATGTTAAATGTAAAACTTTCGTTTAATAACCAAACTTTTACACATTTTTTTCCTATTATCTTGTAGCATTAAATATTTCATACTTTTTTTTTTCTAATTCTCTATCCATATTTTTTTTGAGTTGATTCTCTATCCATATTTAATAATAAATGGGAAAGAATATTTTTGAATTGAATAGATAGAAAGTCACTCTCTCACCTAAATTGGAAATAATTAATTACATTATTATGAGCAATTTTGTCATTTCATTCCTCTTCTTAATATGCTGCAAAATCCACAAGGACTTTTATTATGAGACGGAGGGAGTACTTCACTTTATAAATACAAGCAAAAATGTCATCTTCACTGGAAATTAACAAAGTAAATTCTTCATGAAGAATCTCTTAGTTGTGTGTTGTTTATCATGGCTTTTCCCTCTAGAAATTGCTCAGAGTGTTCCTTTCAAAGCCGTGAACCTTGGAGCATGGCTTGTAGCTGAGAGTTGGATGAACCCATCTCCATTTCAAGACATTATTAACAATGACCTCTTGGTACCTTTTCTGATTTCCTCTCTTTTGTTCATTAATGTTTTTCTTTTTCGTTCTAATTTTTCATATTCAATGGGTTCTTTAAATAAAGAAATTTGTGATTTTGAAATATAATTTTTTTTAGGATGGAAATCAAGTGCAATTCAGATCTACCAAGCATAATAAGTACTTGTCTGCAGAAGATGGAGGCGGAGCAGATTTGGTTGCCAACCGCCCAAGTGCCTCTGGCTGGGAAACTTTCAGGGTATGCTAATAGAGTCCGAATCTTCTGGTCCATCTCGTGTCTCATGTTATGTTTTGTTGTCAGGCGTAATGTAGTTACTTATTTACAGTTAATTTTTTAAATGGATTAGTATTACCTGACGCCAATATATGAGACCGGATCGTGGATGAAGTGACAACAGATCTTAATTTATGCTGCTAATGTATTTACTGATCACTTCCCTCGTGATTCTTCATAAATTTAACCAAATCAAACATATGAAATAATATTTTTGGCAGCTATGGAGAATTGATGAATCTAGCTTCAACTTCAGGGTGTTTAACAAACACTTCATTGGACTGAATAATCAAGGTATCAATGTGGTTGCAGTATCAAATACACCCGGCACAACTGAAACCTTTCAGATTTTTAGGAATAATGACAAAGTACGCATCAAGGCGTCTAATGGTCAATTTCTACAGGTATTTTATGTTCCTTTGGTACTCGACTACACCAATTTTAGGTGGGCTATATGAACTTTGTTTTCTCATCATGCCATAAGTTTGTTTGGACTAGCCAATTTATTTTTTTGCAAACTTGGTAGTTGATCAAGTGAAAAGGGTGGTTACAAGTTTTTCTGCTCAAATGCCTCAATCTTTCTCATATTACTAGGCAAATACAGAGTCTTTGGTAACGGCAGATTATGAAGGTAGCAGCTCATCAGATTGGGGAGATGAAAATCCATCTGTATTCAAAATGGAGATCATCCAGAAGCTTGGAGGTGAATACCAACTAACGAATGGTTATGGCCCCGATAAGGCTCCACAAAAGTTGAAGGTATTTTGCTAGAAAGTGTAACAAGAAAAACATCCATCCAATACGTTTACCTAGAAATTAACAGAGAAATAAACATTCATCCAATTTTTAGTAATAAATGTAGGGCACCGGATGAAAACTTGGAAAATAGCACGGATACAACTTTTCTATACATCTCATATAAGAAAAAGAATGCACTTTTCCATGTGGTGCCGGTAGTTTTATCCCTTTTTAAAACATGATATGACCTTTTAGAATCTGCTAATAGTGTCGTACATACTTATTACTAATTGTAATAAATGGATAAATAGGAACACTGGGACAGCTACATTGTGGAAGAAGACTTCAAATTCATGTCTGAGAGTGGTCTAAATGCAGTAAGAATTCCAGTTGGGTGGTGGATAAAGTATGATCAGAATCCGCCTCCGCCTTTTGTTGGAGGTTCCTTGCAAGCTTTAGACAAAGCTTTTACATGGGCTGAGTAATTAATTTAAATCCCATCATTCAAATCAATTAACTTTGGCTAATTTAGTAAGGGAATTGAATATAATTGGTTTTACTCATTCCTGGATTTTGTTGCAGAAAATACAATATGAAAGTCATAGTGGACTTGC